>MJUU01056092.1:47998-69076 GCA_002080025.1 Modiolus philippinarum
AAATTTTAGTTTCTTGATATTTGGGTTATTGGATGTGGTTTGTTTCCATTGCTTTATTCACTTTTTTACCTTTTCGGGGCCATTTAGGGCTTACCATATAGTGTGAGGTTCCTCAGTGTGTTGAAGACCATATGGTGACCCCTAGATGTTTTGTTTTTTGTCGTTTTAACCTGGATATGGGACGTTGTCTCCTTGACATTTACCCCATTTCCTTTCTTTTTCAAAAAGCAAATAGCAACAAAAAAAAACAAAAGCAAACAAAAAAAAAAACAAGGATAATAGACACCTGCATAATAAATAGAAATATATTTAAAAAGAAAAACGTTTAAACTCAAAGCGCTTTCATGTGCAGCAACGGCATATTAAGTATGTCCAGTGTCGTTTATGGCACTTGTCATAGTTCTATAAGTCAATCCAGGGTAAAGTTAAAGCCGGCTATGTTAGTTCCGTGAATCTAATCTATTTTTTAATTGTGTATTGATATGCTGATAAAATGAATATGAAACTTCATCACGGCCTTGAACAGCAAACCTACGTAAACAATCTCACTAAATTGATGCGCATATGCAAAAACTAAATTCACAATAAGTTTAGTGTTTTGTTTAATGTAATAAAAACCGTATAAAAGCAAAATGTTTCCTTGAGACAGACTTTAATTCTCCCTGTTGAAATCAAACGGAAGTTCCCATTTTTCATGCAATTTCAAGCAGAAGGGCCAAAAAGACCCCTTAAAAAGTTTGAATCTACTTAAATGGGCTTCTGCATGTCAGCTGTGAAATACACACAATTATTCGCATTAGACACTATCTTTTTATCATCTAGAGTCTGAATATTTAAAATATGCCCTTCATTTTAAGAGAGAGGGGTGCTAATTTTGGCATTTCTGATCCCACAATAAGTCTGAATCTAAAGTTTTCTCACACGATTTGTTGCTCATATATCATAAATTATTATTGCATTGGCAGTTATTAGAAATATATTCAAATATGTACGATCCAGAAGTAAAAAAGTCGAAATTGTAAAAATATTTGAAATTCCGAAAATTTCCATTTTTCCAAAAAAATTACCGAAATTCAAACTTTTAAGGAGTTTTATGGTCTTATTTTTCAACTTTGTATCCCCACTGATAAATTAGGCATAAAAACTAGATCAAATGATGGGATTTATTTGAAAGGAATTGACAGTTTAAAAATCGTCATTTCGCAATTTTTTGCAGGGGGGGGTACATTTTTTGCATTCCGAGACCATGAAAATGGCGTTAAGTGGCCAAACATGTGTTCATTGTAAAGTATATTAAATAAGCGTCAATTTGGTACCAAATTTCAGTGCATCAAAAAATTATGGAGCTTACAAGATGAAATTAAGGTTACAACTACAATACAAGAATGGTGTAATATAAAAGTGGCCCTTTACTGTCTATGTATGTAGGTTATATTCATGTTAACATGTTTTATTTTGAAGAGGGGATATATAAGGACTGAAAACAAAATCGGTCTAAATCATAGGTGTGTGTGAGTGGAGGGGGTGCACGGAAAGTGATTTCAGCCAATGGCCTATTAGTGGCTTTGATCTTGCGTTGTGACTCTAAGATGAAGAACAACATTAAAACGCGTTGTTTCATTTCTTTTTTTTCAATGTATCTGCACAGATTTCATTGTTAATACCTGCAAATCTCCAAGTGTATCGAAAAGCTTAACATTAACTGTTTTGTATAACCAGTAAGGACTGAAATAGATCAGCTACAAGAGTGAACTAAACTCCCAAAAGATTGTCAGACTACAAGTAAATCCTTATATAAATTTAATATTGTTTCAAATAAACCATATGTTTCTTTTCATACTTTTAAAAAATCTTGTAGACACCAATAACAAGTGCCATGTCACATGGCATGTCACATCGTCTCGAATAAAATAAATCAGCTTAATAAGTCTGAATTGTTATCTGTGCAAGTTTGTTTTAAGTTCAATCGAAAGCAGTATCACATCTCTTGTCAACATATAAACAGCAAATCGAATCCTCTGCTATTTTCCAGAAGCGTCCTTGATGACCTCCGCAATGCATTTGTGGGAATAAATAGCATTCAAGTAATTTATAGCGCCTATTATCCATTTGCCAATATAAACAATGACATGGACTGTCAATATATCAAGTCTTCCCAAACTTCCACTACATTTATCTTGTTAAGAAAGATGGTTTCCAAACAAAAACCAGGGCCACTTTAATGTAGTATGTTTTCGTGCCCTTTAAGAAACAATTTACTCCTCAAGGCAAATAAAATGAAATAAAAAATGAAGTCCATAAGGAGATAAAGAAAAATAATCACCGAAGGAGTTCATCGAAAGCAGCCAAATCACCAAAGACAAAGCGCTTCACCAGTCTAAAATAAAATACTCCCAAAATAAATTTCGAACCTACAGCACTCTGCACACACTCTAGCATGTCGACAGAATCTCCAGGAAAATGTTAGCATCAAACGTTTTTGATTTTACAATATTCTCCTTTACAACTAAAAAGACCAAGCTGTGAATTATGTAGTTTGAGGTTTACTTTGTATAAAACCATTATTAATTCAATTTGATTATCACGCAATGTAACTGGTTGAAGTTGTTGCAGGGGTTTCCGTACAACAAAATAATTCTTGATTCATTCACAATAGAGAAGAAGTTTAGAAATTTCCCGATAGCACATTTTTACAGTGCACGTGCCGTAATGCTAGGATAGTGTTGCTTGCTGAAAGCAAATCGTGCCCAATCTATACAAAAATAGTGATCGTCTTTAAAAATAAGGTAACACCATTCTGTGCTTTTTAACACTATAATATCCATACTTGACTTTTATATAAGGCTATTTAGGTGACAAAGATAGGTGATATATTACTAGTATGGTGTGAAAAGATATGACAGATGTTGAAACAGGATATCGTGACAACCAACTGAACATGATATAAGGGTTAATACATGTCCAGTATAAGGTCTCAAAATTATATTTCTTTGCAAAGTATATTTGTGTTCGTCATTTGCAGTATGTAGAAATTTATAACAAATTATCAAAATATGACAGTGCAGTAAATGTCAAGGTCAAATACGGAGCTCACATCGGTTTTTATGCACTGTGTAATATCATAATACATTACATGGACTATTTTCTCCAAAGATTAAAACGAATCTTTCCCTTTGACTAAGAGAGTTCATGTTGTATATGTGTCTCCACTTTCTTTTCTGTGCCGTACTTGTGTAAAGTCTTTTTGAGTATGCTACTGAGTTCTTTTAGTCGGAGATGGTTAAATTCTCTTTTACCTTTCGAACTTTATCACTTGGCTTCAACAGCCTTTATTCAGTCTACATTTAATCATGTCAATGAGGTAAAGCTTGGATGAAAAATACTTCGCAACTCTTAATAATTCGAATGTGATTTCAGGTAGAGATCATATACTGTGGAAGTACTTTTATTCGTGGACATCAATTTTCGTGGTTTTCATAAATATCACTATTTCGTTGGTACTTAAATTCGTGGTTTCGATTTCTATGCATTAAAATTTAAGGGAAAATGCATTTCGTTGGGAACTCAATTTCGTGGTCTTAGCTAACCACGAAATCCACGAAAATTGGAACCCCACGAACAATAGTACTTTCACAGTAATTGACATATACCAAACCAATAATAAAATTAATCGGTAACGCAGGTTATTTACCAATACATTTCCAATGAATACCAAAACAAGAGCCAAACATCGTATATCCAGAATGCATGGCAATATAGGGATTACATACAGACAGAGAACATAAATGAAGAACACGAAAAAAACAGTACATAAAACAAACCCCACAAAAAATAAGGCACTAACGATGTGAACCCCTTAAAACAGGAGTGCCACCAGATGCTCCGGAAGGGTGAGCATGACCTACTTCACATGTGACAACCGTCACAAACTTAGAAGTAAAAGTAACTGGAAATGCAATATAAATACTATTCAGGATGTAAACATTCACTGGTTACGTAAGATATATAAACAAACCGTACATCGTGCTATACATTAACAAGTAAAGCTAATAATATTCAAATGTAGAAAGCTAGTAGCAAAAATAGTATACACTGAGTGCCAATTAAAACGGAACACTTGATATTCATACGATAGAATTTTCTTTCCAGTTATTGGAATACTTTTTATTCATTACTAAGCGAAGTGTATCTTTAAAAATTTTGTCTTTATCTTTTTGAGTCTTCTTTCCAAAATTTGTCACAGTATAAAAACTCAAAAATCGTATGAACTTCACACTGACAAAGAATTTAAAAAAAAACACGTCGTTCTTCAAATTTTCATTTTCTTGAATACAACCTCTTCAAACAATTGATCTTTCCAAACTCTATACCATACTTCCTCATGATAAACTAAAATCACTAATCAAAGGTATCATTTAAAAAGACTTTGCAAGTTAAAAAAAATCGTTGCATAAAGTTATAAATCCACATTCGTTTTCAAAAATCATTTAAAAAGAAGTGTATGTTACGAAGAAAAACAGGGGTGAATTATACTTGATTTTCATATTGATAATGTATTCGCTACATTTTGTAGGTGTTTTTCTCAACAGTAAGTTGGTATACCAATGGGCATGTATTGCGTTCCTCTAGTCGCA
Organism: Modiolus philippinarum; assembly: GCA_002080025.1. Lineage (NCBI taxonomy): Eukaryota > Metazoa > Mollusca > Bivalvia > Mytilida > Modiolidae > Modiolus > Modiolus philippinarum. The sequence goes on from MJUU01056092.1 coordinate 52,633, forward strand.
TACTTGTTTTTACATTCCCACGAGGCTTAACGTCGTCAGTGGTTCGTGAAAGATAAAAGAATAAAATATGCTATATCCTTCAATGTCAATGTATATATATTGATGTTCTTTCCATTAATAACGCATCTTTTACTAAATAAATCGCAGCAATATATCCTCTAGGGCTACAGACAAATACAAACCACAGAAACCACTAGATCCACATCTTTTTTGGACCTGCATCTGGAATTTGAAGAATCACAATTTCCAAAACATGGAGAGCAACATTCGAGCTTTTCTTGCTTACTGAGTGTATGTTCACAGTTGATTCGTTACGCAAGACCTAGTTTAAAAAAATTCGTCTCATGCAATCTTTGAAATGTTCTTTACTTCAAAATTGAAGTTTCGGTCAGAACTGTGATTCAAGGTTCACGTTTTTCTTAATGCTGGGAAAATCATTTCTGTTCACTGTTTACGACCTTTCAACAGAAGCGATTGCTGTTGAGTTTCTTCTGGACTCCTGCAATGGAAAGGTAGGTTTGGCGCGCCATAGAACCGTTTAAACACACTATTTCTTTTAAGGCGCCTTTACCAAGTCAGGACCATTGCGGTTGACAGCTTTTTTGATAGTGTTTTTTTTCTGGTATATCAAATTGTAATTTTTAGTTCTGTCTTTATCGATTATGTTAGTGATACAAATGTGCCAGATTGTGGTATCTATGTATAATGGGAATTTTTTTTTCAAATTTTCACCTCGGTCTCGTTTGAGGGTTAGAGAAGTTACGTGTACCATTAATTTAAATCGGGTTTGTCTTAGGGTTAGAAAATGATATTTTCAAATCGGCCACCCAACACTTCTTTCAGATCCTCATTTTGACTAAGTACTTGGATGACTGGCTTGTGACCTGTGCTGCCGATCACTGTCGTTATGGTAGGGGAGATTTGGTGTACCTCGCGCTCGTAAATTTTGACAGTTGTTTTCCATCTGCATGGTCTTTTTGCCAATTTAACTTTGTTTTGCATTTTTAGTTAAAACTACTTTTTTGTGATTCAATTGTAAACATCAACATGTTCTAAAAATTTGCAGGAATGTGCCTTACAAATTCCAAAAGAAGATGACAAAATTTCAAATCGATTCAACGTCGTTCAGAGATCAAAGTGGAAGTTATATGAAAAAGAAAGGAAATGGGGTAAATGTCAAGGAGACAGCATCCCACATCCAGGTTAAAACAAAGCATCTAGGGGTCACCGTACGGTCTTCAACACAGTGAGGAACCTCACACCATATAGCAAGCCCTAAATGGCCCAAAATGGTAAGAAAGTGAATAAATCAATTGAAACAAACCACATCGAATATCCAAAATATCAAGAAACTAAAATTTTATAAAAAGACAAGGACAAGCCAATGACCAACATATTCCTGACTTGGGACAGGCGCAAACATTGCGGTGGGGTTAAACTCGTTTTCTTGGATCAAAACCCTCCCCCTATGTGTGGTGAATGGCTAAAAATAAATACACAAAAAGACTCACAGTAAAAATCAAACTAGAAAAAAGTGCAACTTATCAAGACGAGTACTCTTACAATGAAGTACATAAAACATGAAGACAATGCACACAAGCACTGTCCGAACAAATGTCTGTTAATGGAGAAACGGTGCATTTTGAGAAACATCGCAAAAGGTGATTTCAAGCCCTAGCATTGAGTCCTAGCAGTCATGTTTTAAATGAAAGCTGGTCCAAAAAATTGAGACGAGAAGTCAGGTGTTCAACGCTGATAAAAATTGCTAGATGGCAATCAAGAAAACAATATTTGCATGAATTCGTGCCAAAAAAATAGTGTGCATTCCATTCCCTGTATTGAGGTTGTTATAGTTTAAAAACCAGTCACACGAAACATTGTATTTTAAGTCTGAGGAGTAACAGATAAATGTCAGTTACATTTTTTTATCTTTTTTCCTCGCGATAAAAATCTAAAATATTTAACGTTGCATTTTCATTGGCAGTCAGTACATTTTCCTGGATAGGATATATAAAAAGTACCGATGTTACTGTATATTTAGTTTCTGAGGACATAATCTAATAACCTCAACTGAAAATGCATGTTATCTACCTACCTTGATATAACATCAACTGGTTATGTAATTAGACATCAACTTGGATGTAACATTTGAAAGTCACATGAGTTATATACCAACCTAGAACTAAAAAATTACCAGTAGGCTATATACCAACAACCTAAACGTGACACTAACTGACTATGTAAGTTAATGGGTACCATGGGTTTTATACCAACCGATACGTAACGCTAACTAGTAAGTTATATACCACCTTATATGTAATAAAAATTGTTGTGTAAGTTATAAAGGAACCAAACCATATCATTATCTTAACTTAAGCATGAAAGATAATTATCAACCTAGGAGTAGTATTCAATGGAAGTTTAGACTTAAATACCTACCTAGATGTAATGCAATTTACAAACCTACATGAATGTAACATTGACTGGTTATTTTAAAGTTGGTAGAGTAAAGGGAGAAACGATATGACCAAAGCAACAACAAAATACAAGAACAAGTTAAGTCATGCTAGACCTTATCCAATAGAAACATGGCATCCGCAACAGACCCAATAAAAACCATGGGTGAGATCAGGTGTAAAAAAAAATGTTGAAATCTTACTGTAGGCATAATATGTCGATTTAGATGCGTATAGGCCAACAGAAAGGTGTTACTGCTAAGGAAAGAAAAATTCACGATATGGAATTTGAAGTCATCTTATATGTTATTAATTGTAGTTTTAAGTTGGATATGAGATGACTCAAATGTCTGTTTGGCGCTTTGCAAACTATTACTGTTGCACTATTTTTTGTATATATATTTTAATTGGTGACTTTAAGATGAACCGTTGTTCCGTAGCTGGTTTTACCATGTATTTGTAGAGAATTTGTCTCATGCACATTTACTCCGTATTCCTTCCTTGTTTATATAATACATATTTCGCATATTTATTGAATACTAAAAGATAACATTTCTATCTATCATATTATAATATTACGTCTTCATATTTTGATGGATAAAAAAGAGTTATCCATATCAATACTTTACATTTCTCGCCATATTATAGCTAAAATGCTGCTAAAGTTGGCGAAAAAACATCAATCAATCAATCAATAAGGGTTATCTACGTTAGTACCTATCGGAATAAAAAAAGAAAAAAAAGTAAATCTACATTTTATCAAAACAATAACAATGTTAACAGTTTCGCTCAATTAAAGCTTAAAATATGAAACTAGCAAATGTTATTGTATTATGAATGTATGAATCCAAAGTTGACAACTTATGTCTCCGCAGTGCAAGTAAATGCACAAAATTTTAACTATATAAAAACTAAAAGAAAACAAAAAACCAAAGTAAATTATCGAAAAGAGTAAAATCAGCTTCGACAAGGCTTTTTTCCATGGAGATAGTGCTTATTTCCAAAAATAAAAAATGTCTTCTCGCACTCTAAATAGTTCCAGGATGGTAAATGAACCTTCAGCAAAACAAGCTTTTTATATTACAAGACTCTGTTCCGGAATTTTAAAAGAAGTTAAAGTTGTTAATTATGCAGTACGAGCATAAATTTTGGAAAAATACATCATTACTTAAACATCCCGCTGTTACATTTCTTCAAAAATGTTTTTTTGTGCACAAAAAATCCTTTATTCATTCACAACGTAGGAAATTTCCTTTGAAAAGGTTGCCATTTCAGTCGGATACGCATATCGGTGTTGCAGGAAGAATATTGCTTGTGAGAATATTGCCTGTTGAAAAGTGAATAGTTTCCGATCTTCAATATTTTTGTCAACAAAGAATTAATGAAATTGTGATTTGTTTCATTTTTAGTCCCCTACCGGCTTCGCCGAAGGGGATTTTAGTTTTGCACTCCGTCAGTCCGTCCCGTCAGTCCGTCAGTCCGTCACACTCAGTTTTCAGGACTTTTTCCCATTACTATAAGAGATATTTATATAATATTTCGTTTGCATGTCTACCACAATGAGTTAAAAGTCAAGATCGAGTTTGGTTCCGGTTCATTGGTTTTGGACGGAGTTATGGGCCTTTGACTTAGAAAACTTTGGTAAAATATAGGTTTTCCGGACTTTTTTCTAAATCGTTCCAGATATGACGCTAATATTTGCTATATGTGAGTCTACCACTATGAGTTACAGATCAAGTTCGAGTTTGGTTCCGGACCATTGATTTTGACGGAGTTATGGGCCTTGGGCTCGGAGAACTTTTCTTCTTTAACTATTTTTGCTAGTATAACAAAGAATTTTTCCACCGGTAGGGGACTTCTGTATTGCCTTGCAATACGATCTACACTTATTCCATTTTATACTCGTATTATCCTTTTGTAATGGGAATTTAGGTGACATCGATAAGTGATATGTTACCAGTATAGTGTGAAGAGGTATAGCAGATGTTGTGACAGGATATTATGACAACAAATTATACATGAAATAAGTATAACAAGCTAGGTCGATATATTCCTTTTTGTAACGAGATTTTATCTAACAACCTGGATTTAACTACTAACGCAACTTTATATGAATAAGATAATTCTGATATTTCAATATCGCAGTTCAAAACATGCTCCGTATTGTCGTTATAACAGAGCTAAAATGGTATATACAACCCAATTTAATGGCAACAAAAAAAGCGGTAGCGGTAGTTTATATTCAAAGAAAGCATCACTATTGCTGTTAACTCAAGGTAAAATACCAATAATGGTTCATTTGTGTATTTCAGGTAAGAGTTGTATATGTAGCAAGTTAAGTTGAAAACAGGGGAGATTATTCAATTTTATAATATTTAACATCGGAATTTTCACCAATACGATAAAATCTCGAATCGAAAAAAATTGATTACTGTATCATAAAATAAGGGTTCTGTCGATGTTTAGGCAATTTTTGAACAGGCGTTTATACGGGATTTTAGCAAGTTTTTTTATGACCTGAGTGTTTGTTGTTCTTTCAGAAAACGACCAAATGCATCTCTGTATTCAACCAGGTAAGGCTTTTTTTAGATTCATTGACTGTCAAAATATCCATATAATGATTTCGGTGTACCAGCTTCTTCCTCGTGACCATTGATTTGCTTAAAATCAGTAAAATCATTTTTTTGTGAGTTATTTCAGGATACCAAATTTGGCAAATGTATTTAATGTTTTCGAAACTGTTTTAATAGGTCATCTGTTATGCATACTCTCATACAAAAATCAATTTAAATATTCATTTTCATACTTTAAATGAAATACTTTAGCCAATGAACTTGCCACTTGAATGCAATTTGAACAGATTTTTATAAGTTTTATAGGTTTTGTTAAAATTCATGGAATAGTACCTCACGAACCAAACTAAAATAACTGCAAGAAGGGCAAATGTTTATACAATCACGAAATTTTTTTTGGTTCTCGATGTCCTTCGAGTAGTATCTTCTTAAAATGTAAAATGGCTTAAATGGGCATAAACGGCTATTTACAGTCACGTTAAACTCCTAATATGTCGAAAACATGCAATTGTAGCATAAATAATTTTTATTCAGAGACAGAGCACATACCAGACACTATTATCTGCAACATTTGAGTATGTATGTATTTTGAAAATGGCCCAAAAAAGGAACAAAATCCATGGCAATACTTCTCTAGCCATTATTTTCAAAAATATATCGTTTTCTTATATTGCGAGACATGAGTATCCTGATCTGTAAGTTTTGTTTAATTTTTCCAACTAGTCAATTTTTTAAACGTCTAAGGGAACTAACGTTTTTTTTTTTTTAAATAGTAGGGAAAAGGGTCATATTCAACTAAATTACGAAGCCTTCCGAATCCATTTAAAGAATCCACAAAAGCTTAAATAAGAAATTATGTTATGTTCTAACACATTTACTTCATAAAATAATCTGTTAGCAAATTCAAACTCACAATTTTCCATATTATGTTCTAACACATTTACTTCATAACATAATCTGTTAGCAAATTCAAACTCACAATTTTCCATATTATAGTCATTCTTTAAGTATTTTGCATATTGAAGGAAGGTTTTGTTTGCGAAATTCGGATTTCGATCATCTATCCAAATGATAGAAAGTACCAGTACGTGTTTAATGTTCAGGCATATCATAATGTAAAATTTTATTCCTTTATCTCTCTTCATGTTTCGTTAGTGACACTGTATAAATTGGTGATGCTTAACTTTTGGCGGGCTGTATATATAGCGACCTATATATGACAGCATGCATTGAATGTTACGTACTTAAGAGATTATTGAAGCAGAGAGCTGGACTAGAAACATTCAATGGATGAAACACAAATTTACCATGATATGAAAAAGAAAGGAAATTGCGTAAATGGCAAGAAGACAACATCCCATATCCAGGTTAAAATGACCCTAAACAAAGCGTACGGTCTTCAAAACAGCGAGGAACCTCACACCATATAGAAAGCAGCCCTAAATGACCCCATGTGTGTCAAACTGCTAAACATTAGTTAATTGGTCGCACATGCTGAATTTTGTAAGCAGGTTTGGCCCAGCAAAACTCGTAGATGAAATAATACTGCATTTTTTTCAATAACTGCTCCCTACAAATGAAAAGTTACAGACTGGCAACTATCTTATTCAACTCATATGTAGATTAGAAATAATTATGACTTGTCCGAGAAAGTAGCTGGAACATAGAAGTATTTTAATGAAGTTAATGTGACAATGAAATAATATCAAATTTATATGAAACATGTTCCTGTAACGCTGTGAAGTTCAACATGTTATACTTTAAACTTATTTTATTGTCAAATATGTACAATAGGATTGAACACAAGTTTTACAACTTATATTAAGTTCTCTTCAATACAGTGAGAGCAAAGTTCTGACAGTGAACATGACGAGTGACTATACATAAAAATATAATACAATCAAGTAATAATAAAGAAAGAAGAAAAAGAAAAAAAATGTGTTTTAATGAGGTTCCCTCTGTGAATCGCCTGCTACTTCTAATAAATGTTTGTACTGCTCTGGCCAAGAAAATATTTTCGGTATCATTTTTACTGTCGTCTCCAAAAAGTAGTGTCTTTGCGTCTTTTTTGAAATTTGAACCATCTAAAAAATTAAAGAGAACTGTTCTCTGTTCGACGTAATTCGAGCATTTAAGTAAAAGTGTCATCTTCTTTTTCAGACCCACAATTACATTTAAAATCTTCTACAATATTAGAACAGAAGAGATCGTACTTTAAAGCACTGCAGTTGCAACGTAGCCGAGCATGCAAAATATTCGACCTTCTGTCACCTTCTAAATAGTATTTTTAAAAGATAAAACAGTTCGACAATTTCTTGTTTCTATGTCTAAATCATTCCACAGACTAATTGTAGATGGTATAAAAGAAGACTGGTATCCTGATAGTCGACATCTTGGAATAGTGTAGTTTTCTTGATTGCGAACTGGAAAATTAGTAACATCACGTACCAAAAGGGGGAGTAAATTACATAGGTAAGATGGGGCATATCCTTGATGCATATTATACATCATACATAGTTTTCGGCGTTTTCTCCTAACACTTAATTTTTCCCAACCTGTTTCTCTGTACAGAGAGTCTCTGCTAGCGTAGACTGTTAATCCGGTAACTATCCTTGCGGCTTCCAACTGGAGTTTTTCTAGTCTATCATTGTCCGTCTGTGAACAGTTATCTCACACTTCGCAAGAATATTCCAGGACAGGTCTAATAAAAGTTAAGTAGTTTTTTTTTTCCAGAAAGTCCCTTTTTAAAATAAACTTCAGCTTTCTTAAGACACATATTTGTTTGGAAGCCTTCGATAAGATATAATCAATGTGACAAGTCCATTTTCCATCAGAACTAAAAACGACGCCTAGGTGTTTGTGTGAGGTCACAGGTTGTATATCAATTTGACCAAACTTGAAGTCAATTCCATGTTGTCTACTATCAAAAAGCATGATTTCTGTTTTGTCCGGGTTAAGCTTGATTAGCCAGTTGTCACTCCACTTTTTTAGATTAGACAGGTCAGTATTTACCATTCCTTGTAAAGTTGGTAAATCTACAGATTAATGACCAAGAGAAGTATCATCTGCAAAAAGTCTACAAATTCCGATGGTATGATCAGCCAAATCATTCACATAAATCAGAAATAATAGAGGTCCAAGCACAGAACCTTGTGGCACACCTGCCTTTAAAAGTCCAATAGAGGATTCTGTATTATTTAGTACAACCTTTTGCTTTCTGTTTGATAAGTAACTTTCAAACCATTCCAAGATGTCGCCCACTACACCATATATTTTCAATTTATATAATAAACCTCTAATCTAAACCCTATCAAAAGCCTTACTCACGTCACAAAAAGTTAAAGCAAGAGGAATTTGATTGTCGAAAGACTCCATTATGCAGTGATAAATTTCAATTAATTGGTGTGTGGTCGAATGTCCTGGAAGAAAGCCAGACTGCAGTTTATAAATGTAATTTTGACTGTGGAGATAGTTGTATACATATTTAAAAACTACTCGTTCGAATACTTTGCTTACGCAACAGAGTAGTGATATTGGTCTATAATTAGAAACAAGAGACTTATTTAATTTTTTAAAAATTGCAATTACGTTAGCTAATTTCCATTTTGACGGATATTGCTTCTTTTTGAGAGACATGTTGAACAGTTTACACAGTGGTCGACACATTTCCTCTTTAGAAGTTAATAAAAAAACGATGGCTGATACCATCGGGACCAGAAGCTTTTTGGGGATCAAGACAACAAATAATATCACATACGTCCGTTTCTGTAATTCTTATATCGGTCAGTGTCCCAGGTCCTCTATCCGGAATAAAAGGGATGTTTTTATCGTCGTTATCCAAGGATGCAATAGAGCAAAAATAATCGTTCAATAACTGGGCTTTATCCTTGTCTTCAAATTTATAGTCGATATCGTTTTCTGTCTTATGCATTGGAGGCAGAGTATGGGTTGGGGATGTGTTTCTTAACACTTGTTTTATGGTTCGCCAATACATTTTACTATTGGTCGTTTTTAGATCAGTCAACGAGTCATTGATATTGTCGAAATATGATATTTGGCACTGTTTTTTTCAAATTATTAACTCTATTTCGTTGAGATTTATATTTATGCTCGGAGCTTGGGGAATTAAGCCGAAGAAATGTTTTGCGGAGTCTATCACGTAGTTTAATTACTTTTTTAAGTTCATAAGTTATCCATGGTTTGTCATTATGTCGTATAGTTACTGTCCTGGTCGGTATATATTCTTTTGCTATGTCAAGAAACTTGTTAGTAAAATTGTCACAAATGTCATCTAAATTTTCGTTGTCATTGATTATAGCGTCCCAATCTTTATCGGTAATACGCTGTCTAAAATTGTCAAAGTCACCGCGATTGTAATCCCAAACGTTACGTGTAAAAGACTTGTTGATTCTAAATTTGCAGTCAATCTCAATATAAGTACAGTCATGTTCACTGATACATCTATCTATAGGTATGGTGTCATATTCAATGGTACTAATGCTGTCAGTCACAAGAACTGGATCTAGGCAAGAAGATGAGCTCATACTGAAATGAGTTGGTGATTAAATTACGTTAACTAGCCCATTTAATTCTAATACGTCGTTTACATGGGTGAGAATACGTTTGAGAAAGTCTATATTAAGATCACCAAGAATTATAATATTAGTGGATACATCGGAGGCTAGTCCAATGGACTGGTTTAATAGGTTCCAGTAGTTTCTATCTGTGAATTGGGGGGGATCTATATGAAATATTCAATAGAGTTTTAAATGGTTTGGTTAAAATTTCAACCCAAATACACTCAAGTCCTGGTAGTTCCAGGTCTTGTCTCCGGTTGATCTTTATATAATCTTTGAAGTATAACATAATACCTCCACCTAGACCAATACCTATTCCTGTTCTGTCTTTCCTAATAATAGTGTCATAACCGGGTAACAGTAATTCATCGTTTAGAACCAAGTCATTTAAATGTGTTTCGGTAAAACAAATGATATCATGTTCGAGTAGATATGAAAGAGAGTCTAACTTGTTTCGTATACTTCTAACATTAAGATGAAAAATAGTCAATCCACTGGAAACTGTCTCATTTGTTTGGGGACCGGGGTTTTCTGCTATATCATTTGCAAGTAGAAGGACTAATAACAGAAAAAAAGTGCAAACTGGATGGTATCGATATTCAGTCTACATTTTTTGAGGCAGAAAAAGACACATGTGAATAAAATGTTGGTTAAAGAAGCAAGTTCTCTGAAGATATAAATATTTGAAGTAACTTCTTCAAGCCAAAAGAATGAATGAGTTGAGCAGTAAAACATTCCAATTGATGCCCTATAACTACTCAAGTCATTAGCCATTGTCTAGTAGAAAACTGTATATGGACATGTATACTGTTAGGACATCAATGGGGAACAGTCGATTCACAGAGGATACGCAGGAAAGAAGAAAAACATAGATAAACAGGGGTATTAATTTAAGGGTTTTATGCACATGGATAGCCATAGAATGTATATGGGGTGCGTAACAAGCGTATGTCGTTTAAATGGAGGTGACGGTGGGGAGTAATGAATCTAAATATATGATGCAAAATGTGTTCCATAGAGATGCAAAATGTGTTCCATAGAAAAAAATGTACAACAAATGATATACTCAAATTCAAATAAAAAGGCAAAAAAAAAAACGTGTAAGGCGACATGAACCTGAGACAAGATGTTTTGTATGCAGGAAGTCTTATTCAGTTAGGATACGATAAAAAACAAAAGAACATCTGTAACCGTTTTAAGATTACTCAAGATTTGCATTTTTAGATGAAAAAATATTTTTCTGGACAAATAAATTGTGTTTGGAAAATGGTCCATAACGCCTTAACTTTTACACAAATATGTAACTACTGAACAGTGTATTATATATATGTAAATGAAGATAATTAAACATGTAAACAGTGCAAGACCATGGCCATCTCAATAAATGAGATCGTGCAAGTAATAATTTAAACATATGTATATGTTTTGAAAAAATAAATTCAAGTGAACACTCGTTCATGTAATGCAACTATATACAATTAAGAACACATCAACTTGTGAGCATATAAATGAAGATGGTAAATCGTTATACTTCCAATACAAAAATCAGACAATACACAGGCCGCATATTTTTTCATAAACATTGTGCTACATGGGATTGATTTCTTACTTAACTTTGTGATGTTCCATTCTTTCATCATTGCAATTATCCAACAAATTTAAATGAACTTAGTTTGCTGACCTATCGAGCATGCCGTTTAATTTAAAAGTCAATATGATAACGGTGAGTTATAAATCATCACGAAATAATGAGGGAAATAACACATTGTGGTGATATTTCAGTTATTTTTTACATGCAGTTCATCACGTGTTTCTGTTTGTAAACATAATGTCACGTGGTACTCGAGAATGGTATCACTTTTTGATTATTCGTATTTTGGCTGCTCATAATTGGAGAACACAAGATAAATAGGAAAAAAAATAAATAAGAAGAATAAAATAAAATAAAGATAAAGACAACCTTATACTTTGACATCAAACATCAAAAACAGTATTGCATTTCAAATGTATGCAAAGTAGTAAGTGTTCAGCTGCATAATTTTAATTGTTTTTTTCAAACAAACAAAAATATATTGAGATTAAGGAGTGTTTACTTACTTATATTGAATTATTCCGAACTCGAGTCACAGGATTCCTCAAGCTATGTTTGCTATCATGTCGAGCACACCGTTCAATTGATTACATCGTTGTGAACAAATCAACAGATGGCACGATATAATGAGGTAAGATATTAAATAGAAGAGTTTAACCAAGAAAAATTTTGGGTAGTAAGGTCAAAACATGTAATAATACAAGATTGCACGATAATGCAATGTTTGTTTATTTTTACAGTTTGTCACATGTGTGTCTGTTTGTAAACACACTGCCACGTGATAAGTGTGGTTTATTTTAAACACGATATGTGATTTTGGTTAAATTAACCTTAAATCAAAAGTAAATGATACTGTCAGACAGAATTTTTACTTTAACACAGATATAAATTGTTACCATTAATATCATCCGGAAAATATGAGCATATAACTGCTCAGTTATTTTGTCGCACACAAAAGTTAGGGCTGCTGATTTACATTTTATATTTTATGGAAAACTTATTATATAAGAGGGACTAATCGATATGTACATGGCATCATCTGAATCATTCATTATTGTATGGGATTGCAATTCAAAGATAGTCTCAATTACATATCATAGAGAAAAAGAAACAAATATAATGTACCCTTGATTACAACAAAATAAGTAAAATAAATATTATTATGAATGAATATAATGGTAAACTGAAGTTTGTTGCTTGACATAAAATCTGTAAAACAATGAACGTTGATTTTAAGTTACATACAAGTGTTTTGTACTTTCGGAAGTTTAGTTGTTTGACAGCTTGGAAATGTCATCTTCATCCTTGATTAATATTTTGTCTGATTCTTCACTGGCTTTAGCAAAAATACGTCCGTCGAAGGACCAGCAGGAGTTTATAATGCCTCATTGACGAAGTTTATTAAGTTCTGAAATCAGGGCGTATCGGCGCAAAGTTAAGTTCTCGGAGATGAAAGTGCCATCGGGGTGTCCCTTGAGTTTCTTTTTGTTTGAAAAGACCTGTTGCCTGGATCTATACGAGATGAAGCGGGCGATTATATCAGCTTTGCCATCTTTGATTGGTCCTATAGGATGGGTCTTTCCAATATCTTGCAGTTGTATACCAAGATTCAATTTAGAATTACATATATCAAGAACAAGTTGATCAGAATTAATTGGCTTTATAATTTGACCATTAGGTTTTGTGGGCAGTTTAACGTTATTAAAACGCAGACTGGTTCTTCGAGAATATTGCTCAGATTCTTCTATCCTTTTATCTAAGTTGGAAACATATTGTTGCAGTTCATCAATTTTTACAGCCTGATTGTTTATAATTTGTTTTTGACCCTCTATGGTTTGAACTAATTCAGTGTTTTTGTTAGTCAAATCCTCTGTTGACTTTTGTTGGCTTGACAGTAAAATTTGCTTGTTTGTGATAATGTTTTGCATATCAGACATGGCTTTGTTAACTGCTGCTGAGACTGCCTGGTGGATAGTGGTTTGTATTGACTGTTGGATAGCCTCCGTTATTACTGGTACAAAGGAAGTGGCAAAAGATTGGTTTTGTAAAGTTTTATTTATGATATCAACAATTTCACTTTCCTTTTCAGTCTGACCTTTTCCTTGTTTGCTGGTGGGTCTAATGGAGGCAGATCTACCAGTTGGGGTTTCGGCAACACTACTTGAAGACTGTATGTTTTGACTTGACGGTTGTGAAAGTTTACGACCAGACTGCCGCTGTGTCTGCATAATTTCATAAGGCATATCGTGGGGACTTGCTGGATTCTGACGTTTAAGACCTGATATGTTTTGTTGGTTAGCTTGCTGGTTATCTTGCTGAGAGTCTGAGATAGAATGTGATTGGGATAGGTCATCAGTAAACTCATCTTGTAGCGACTGAACGTCCAAGCCACTAAATGAATCACCGCCCTCCGTCAGATGGCCGGCCATTTTGTAAACAAACTAGTTGTTTTGAATTTTCAAGCTTGCACAGAAGACTATAAAGAACGTTTTTTCGCAGAATTTACCATTTAATCATGTATTTCATTGTGTTTGAAACTGTTTACATCGTAGATTTTGAACACTTGAATAGAAATTTCCACCAAAACCTCAAACATGTTATGTTAATCCCAATCGTGCATTCGAAGTAAAGTATTTCAATGTACGTCCAACGACTATCGTCGAAATGGGATGGGCAGTTATGATCGTAAATAATATTGCTTGCTGAGATGAAATGAAGAAAGAAGTCTAAAAAGTTAGATTTGATGAATTGATAGTGTACTTCTGTTTTATAGTACATAGTAACTGAAGGCATATGTGATCACATGGTCTATCAATGTCCTGATAGAAGTACCAATACAGTGCGAAGCACTTAAAATATCCTGACAATTTGTTTTTAGAATAGCAACTTATTACGATTATTTGATCAATTTAACTTTTGCAATTAATAAAACATTTTTCAGGTTTCCTACAGTACATATCCACGATTTTGTATGTCATCTGGGGTGATTGATGTTGGGAACTGAGTTCTGTCAATCTCCGAAAGCAACTTGTGATTGATTATTTAAATAAATATTTGTTTAGTACGCGTAAACTGTGATTGATTGCAAAAAATCAAATATGTATGATCTCATTCTTTAAAAGGTTGAATACTAATACTACAAAACAAACTTGTTTTCCCATATGGAGATTCATCAGTGACTTCTGATTTTTTAAATGTTTCGGATTATTAATTGGAAATATTAAGTGTTGCCGGTGGTTCCCGAAGATTTTCTGATTAAGTTGTTCGATGTGTTATAAGACGAACGCTTTACGCTTCTTCTCAGAGCAAGTTTTTGCGCTTTAAATGTTGAAGAGCACTCACTGAAGCTCCACTTTAGTAATGATAAATCACATTTATAAAGTTGTGTTAAATTGACTTTTCAAGTCTGTAATTTCAAATTTCTCAAGTAAATTTAATATGTAGAACTATATCGTATTCACCAATAGCTTATATTTATAGAATTTTATCTGAATTTAAAAATATTCGTTGGTTTATACGTTGATTTATACTCCAAATGAATTTCTTGTATTATGTGAATGCGAATCCAGCAGTTTAAGGTCTGATTTTTATAAATCCTGTAAAATGAATGATATGTGATGCTCAAGTTGATACCTTACCAATATGTTCTACATAATTAGTTAAAAAATCTGCAGGTTACGTCTATTTCAGTTCACATTACATTGAGTTGATCAAATAGAGATCATTGCTAGAATATTGAACCCAATCGTCCGATTAACTTAAAAGGTCAAAATATTTTGGAACATTAACAATAGATAAGATTAATAAAAAAAATAAATACATATAAAAATATACAACATATGGAGAAATGTACATGAGAGAAAGCCAGAAAACCTAGCAATGGAAAAACGCTTTTATTAATGTGTTTCATCTTAAAGTCACCATGATTGTATCATGATTCCTAGGACAGTTGAGTTAACGAAGAGTCCAATAATTACAAATTGTTAACGTTACCATAATTTAAATAACTTACACACTGTAATTTCCAATTGGTTTAGTTCTCATTTCCTGTTTTATACTCCACGTGTAATTTTGATGTGTTAAAGTGGTGTGATTTTGCACAAAATCTAAATGCTTCTCTATGGTCAGAATTGTAACATGTTAACGGCGACAAATAAGGTAACGGTGCTTTGGTTTTTCACACAAACAGAATAATTATTGAGATCGGATATATGACATAAATTTGCTTTTGAAATATAACCGTGGGAATATTATATAATTGGAACCCCTTCAAGTTTGTCTTTAGGAAATGTCCCTTAAAGTCTAATGATATAGAAGTTGATATACCAAAATTAATTAAAATGCACAATATCGGGATTAAATCAATAATTAGTTCATTATGACCATGCATAAATAAAGCAAGTGAAATGAACATAATTTAAAAATCTCACATTCAAAGCTAAGGCATCTCCCTATAGCATTAATTTCATTTTACATTCAAGAGATCATACACGGTTATAATACATTAATTCTCTAATGTAAAA
The DNA here is from genome assembly GCA_002080025.1 of Modiolus philippinarum. Lineage (NCBI taxonomy): Eukaryota > Metazoa > Mollusca > Bivalvia > Mytilida > Modiolidae > Modiolus > Modiolus philippinarum. The sequence continues at coordinate 68,353 of MJUU01056092.1, forward strand.
TACAAATTCATCTTTTTCGTCTTTATGAAAATTATGGATCATATTTGAAAGATATATAAGAAAATTTGATCGTACTTCTTGCAATACCGTGGAACAGGAATCTTTATTTTTCAAACAATATTAAAGGTTACATTAGTTGATACAAACACAACAAAAAAATATTAATAGATAATTTTCCACTCTCAAATGACGTCGTGTCATTCTATTGGCACGTTGTAGACCGACGCTGAAAAGGACAGGTCACTGTGAACAAGAATTTCATTTAACATTTTGTTTTAAAAGATTAGAAAAGGCATTTATCAACAAAATGAGAAAAAAAATGAGCCACGTTAGAAGAGAAGTTGTAATCAACAATAATTAACTTGACAAATCTTGCAATTATACTTTCAAAAACTAATAAAGATAGTGCATTGTACTTAAAGAATCTATCCTTTCAAGTCGTTGGTTGTCGAAAGGGTTAAACTTTAAAAGTTCGAGCTTTAGCGAGAACTTCTATGTTTAACCCTTGAGACAGTAGAATATGATAATCAACGACTTGCACATGATAGATTTTTTCTCTAATTTCTGTCCTGTTTTCACTTTTCTTGAACGGTTGAAGAAATACTGTTCTCCTCTCTAGAGATAATGTTGTTCTCGGCAAGTGATTGGATGAAATTCAATTATGACGTCAAATATGTTTGCCGTTTTCCGAATTTACCATTGTGACGTCATGAAAAAAGGCGAC
>MJUU01056092.1:69162-82038 GCA_002080025.1 Modiolus philippinarum
GAGAAATAAAATCCACAACCGTATCTCGTGAGAAACGACATTTCTACACTCTCGATAGTTAAATTTTCAAATATTTTAAACGCTCGGCAAGCCTTGCGTTTAAAAATTTGAAAATTTAACTATCTCTAGTGTAGAAATGTCGTTTCTCACTCGATGCTGTTGTGGATTCTATATTTCTCATATTCTAAAAATAATGATGTTTTCATGTGTTTTAGTTTCTACCCCGTCGCGGGCCTTTACAATACTGTGACGTCACTGGATATGAAATTTACATTACATGGACATAAACAAAACCAAATCGATCATATGGGATTTAAGATAAATAAACAATGTATGCTTTGAGTAAATACATTTTACATTGATTTATACGCGAAATAAATCTATTTAAGGTATATTTTGCTATTTGAAGAAAAGTTCGTGACCTTTTCAATATCCAATGAAATCGCGAGATCAATTAATCCACATGTTATAGAACACTTTGATTTCCCATGTTTTGAAATTGACGAAAACAGCATAAGAATTTGATCATCTATTCTTTTATAATTCTAAAATAATGTGCCTTAACTTTTGTATTCACATGAATAAAAAAAAACACTTTATGTTCATGACTAATACCTCCACAAGAAATTTGCAGATATGAAAATAGTCGACTACCAAAAATATCCCCCATTTCTACTTTCATTTTCTATCATCATCCTTTGCCTTTGATATAAAATTTAAGTTAGGTATATATGTGCCATTAATTTAGAAATTTGTTATTTTTTGAACCAGCAAAATACCAAATTATATAATGTATTTTCTGCAATGAACTGTCTAAAATTTTCAACTCTGCCATATGACATGATTAGCTCCAACGACTTCCGAAAGCCATGTTTGAGGTCGTTTATTTTTCGATAGACTACATTGACCGGACTACACTTATGTCCATCTTATAAATTCAAGCACCAAGACAATCAAGTAGAACAAAAATGTGTGGATAAGAAATTTAATACCAGATTGAGGAAACAATAAGAATCAAACACCGTTGAAATCGGTTGAGTGTAAACGGGACCAAGTCTTTTTAATATGTTTTGGAGTAATTCGGTCTCGTTAATCTCCAATTAATTCCTTTCAAACGGTGCTACGGACTTATATAATCTTATAATATATAATATGCATTTATGACTGTGTTCACACTAGGGATGAGAAGAATCGATTACTAAATCGGTCTATTTATAAACCATTTGAAAATAGTCGACTACCAAAAATATCCCAATTTTTACTTCAATTTCTATTATCGTCCTTTGATATAGAATTTGATATAAACCATATAGGAGGAATGCGTTTTTAGCGATTCAGTGCCAACCAACTACAATTTATAACATTAAATTTTGCTAGCTTTATTGTCCTATCTTAAAACGACCAATGGGACTGCCTGTAGCAGACAACCTTCAGATCATAAAAAATTTAGTGTGGCAATCCCGAACTCATAAAATGTGACTTTTCCTTCATATTTTATTTCAATGTCTAACAGGTAAAACAGTTTGTACCATGACCAACCAATGTTAAAGCAGTAAATATTGAAACAATGGGAAGAAATTCTTAATCAAACAATACAAATAGATATCTTTAATTTCTGTATAAATCAAGAATCCAGAATAGGTTGCATCATATGAGAAAATATGTCATTTATGCTCAAAGCCAAAAGTACAATCATCAGGGTCATAATAAGGTTAAATGACCTTTTCTTTGATGTTGTTTGCGAAGAAATGACAAGATCAAAATGAAATTATGTCTGACTTGTTTAGCGTTTTTTTTCGATATGTTTAACCAAACACGATACGTCTGAATTAAATATATTAGTAACTTGAAAGACGTTTTATACAATATAGTTTAGATATGTTTAAACTTATTACAGTAAAGCAGAACACTCTTACACGACAGTCCCAGCATCTGAAAGCATGTCAATCAAGTGTCAACCAGGACATTATAACTTCATTGCACTCTAACGAAATCCAGTGAACTCTATGATGCTGTACACGCAAATGTCAGATATCAATAACTCAATAATTTGTATAAGACATATATCTGTTTCATATTGAAAGGCATGCTGAGTCCATATCTTGATTTATACTTGAATCAATAACCCGGACTATTAATAGAAGACAGTGCAGATACTACACAAGATTTTCTCTATATGTATTTGCTTCATTCGGTCTTTATATTTATACATTCTATGACAAAATGTATTTCAGTCAATGGTTGACATCATGAGATCAGAATTCTTTAACTGGTCTAATGATCCCAAGCCCTAAATATTGTTTTATAGGACGTTATTCCTGAATATCATAGGGATCATGGCTGGATTCAAAAAATATTCAAATATTCAGTGTTCGTAAAAATATATTATAATTCTAAATTATGATCAACTAGAAGTCGTTTTCGAAACAGTGTTTCTATTCGCAATGGAAAAATAAAAGACTCGCACACCTATGAAAAGGTATGCACGACAACCACCAGACTATTCTTTAACTTCCCATGCAATGCTTGGCTACAGAACCTTATCAAGGGTTCTTAGATACAAAATTCTTGCAGTTTCAACATGTGCTTAAATTTTATCACATTTATGCAATGTCTATAGCATACGACTTAAGTTGACGTGCACCAAGTCGTTCACAATAACGACCACTTCAACTATAAGTTATAATGTGTTCTCATGTTAAATTCTTTTCTTACCAAATGGTTTAGGCAATGATATATTTTGTACTGCCTCAAATTCACTATAGGTACTAGGTTGTCTAAAATGTTGGAAAACATGACTATAAACTAAGACAGTTTTACATACTTCTGCAAAATCTTTTTATTGCACTTTAATTGACTCTTGGTTCGGTATGCAATTCTCGTTTAAAGAACTTGTCAATGAAATGTTCTTCAATATCAAATACACTTCATATATGGTTACATATTCTTTTGACTATGTAAATATGCAACAAATCGTTCTAAAATGGCTTACCTTCGGTATGGAGCAACTCTCTTGATTCATCAAAAGGTGGTTGTTCTTATATCTCAAACTGAAAGAAAATGAACATTATGAAAATTTTAACAGAAAATATATATAATACCCTGTACATAATTTCTCGTGAGTCTTGGTAGAACTTTATTCTCTTTCTTATATTAGATAAGATTATGATGATTGAAATATTTTAGTGATACATGTACAGTGCTCGACATCTAGCAAAGAATTCCGCTTAAACCGGTGCTAGGGGTCGTCTTGAACTTACTATGTGGCAAGATCAAAACTCATTGTTGAAGGCTTCACGGTGACATCAAGATGAAGAACTACAATAAAATGCGTGTTTATTATGTATTGTTGAGACTTTCTGTCATGTGCATTTACTCCATATCCCTTCCTTGTTTATTTACAAATATCAAAACAGGTCTATGCAGAATAAAAAAGATATGTGAAGTCCATCAAACACCTGTATAAAAACTTCCGTTTTAATGTTCAGCTTAATCAAGCTTTACTGTAGATATATCAGAATTTTTCTTTCGAAAAGGAAAATTCTTTTAACTGCATATGGGTAGTTTTCTATTATTGCTTAAATACAGAATTCTCTCTACACTAAAATGGCGATTGGTCCAAAAATCCTGACATAATAGTGAGTTGAGAAATAGGTGCGGATAGTGCGTTAAGCAATTGGCGCAGATAGATCAAACGCTGTAATTATTTTAAGATTATTATGATTAATATAGATAATTAATGAATATCTAATAAGTCTACCACTATTTCTATCTTCAAAGTGTATTTGATCGAATTTACAATCAATAATTGCTAACAATATAACGACATAATGAACGAGCAAAGCCGACGAGTGTCTACCTTTCCATCAAATTTATATTAAGCAAAACTCTCTAAATTACAGAATGGTAGTGATAAAGATCAGCTATTTGAATTAACAAATCAATGATGGCTGTCTAATATACTAGGAAGCGTGAAGAAAAATATATGTCGGTAATATCCAGACAGATTTTTTTTACGCAATTGTCTAATTAAGTTATGCAGACAAGCAGGACTTACTGAATATTATGTTTATCAGGGAATAGATATATAATACTCATAATCTGAAATTAATTCAGCTGCACCAAAAATCCCTTCCAATGCTTGAAAAACTGTGAAGTTCAAATAAAAACTGAGACTACTGATATACATATACAAACAAAAGCAAAATAGATAAATAATGTTAATTGCATTCACGTGTATTATATTTAATACATCCTGGCAATCATAAAACATATAGCAATGTGGGAAACATTGAAAAAGCAATATATATTAAGTGTAAGATAATGTTTGATTCCGATATGCAATTTGAAAACTTTTCCCGCCAAACAAGATGTCTATTGATTATGACGTATAACTTTTTGCACTACACGTCATAAATTTTGGTCAAAAATGTAGTTTCGGGTATAATTTTTGTACACGGAGTTTCAAATTTAACGAGACATACAGACCATATCGCTTGCATTTTGTCTACACTAGAGAGACTGAAGTTGTCGCAATTGTCATCGACAGTATCTTCCTTAATTAACAGAGCAAAGGAAGTTTATTACCAAACTGCGATTTCAAATTCCAAAAACAGCAAAGAGTTGTGGGGCCGGTTAAGAGAATTAAACCCAAAATCAGAAAATATCTTTCCATCTAAAATGACTTTTGAAAACGAAACAGTTTACGAACCACAAGAAATTGTCAATATTTTGAATACCCATTTTTCATCAATTGCAGAAAAACTTGTCGGGGAAAATGATTTCATTTCTGATTTCACTTTACTACAGCAATATACACATGAAAAATTAAAACTAGGAGTCTAGATTTACAGTTCATATCTGTGAGTGAAGTCTATTCTCATTTAAAAAAGTTAAATGTCAGAAAATCAACAGGTATAGATGGAATTGGACCGAAAATTCTAAAACTTAGCGACGAAGTTATATCTCCTTCAATTACGTTTTTAATTAATAAAAATATATCATGTGGTCGTTTCCCAAATAAACTGAGATTTGCAAGAGTTACAGCTTAACATAAAGGAGGAGCAACAGATACTCCTTCGAATTATCGCCCAATCTCCGTCCTTAGTACTATATCAAAAAATTTTGAGAAACACGTAAGTTCTAAACTGTATACATTTTTAAATAATAACAAATTATTACATGTGTCACAGTCAGGTTTAAGACATGGTCATTCTTGCAAAACAGCTCTAACTAAACTTATTGATGGGTGGTTGAAATGCATGGACAATGGTGAAATTATTTGAAGTATATTTGTAGATTTCAGTAAAGCATTTGATCTTGTAAATCATGCTTTACTCTTAGAAAAATTGAAATTTTACATGTTGGAGAAAAATTGATGGATTGGTTAAAATCATATTTATCTCATAGAAAACAGGAAGTTCAATGTGGTAGTCTTAAATCAAACCCAGCTTTTATGACATATGGTGTTCCACAATGTTCAGTTTTGGGACCGCTCTTAATCATAATATATATCAATGATCTACCACTTCATATAAACAAGTCGGAAATTGACTCAACTTTACATTGCCATGATAACAGTGTTGAAATTATTACCTCTGTGTTGCAAGAAAATTTGAACGCAGTTGATTTATGGTGAAAAAATAACTCAATGAAAATAAATTCCCAAAAAACAAAGTGTATGCTATTAGGCTCAAAACAAAGACTTTCAGGATTGTCAGATCTTGACATTAAGATAAAAGATGTTACTATTGAAAATGTTCACGCACAGAAGCTACTTGGTATTGACATAGATGAAAATTTAAGCTGGAATGAACAAGTAAATAGGATCTGTAAAATACTTTCATCTAAAATATCACTCTTATGCAAGTTGAAGTCATATTTACCAACACATGTACGACAATTATTCTATAGCTCTTTTATATTACCTTATATTGACTACTGCTGCACGGTATGGGGAAGTGTATCTAAACGTGAGTCTGACAGAATTATAAAGTTACAAAAAAGAGCAGCAAGAATTATCCTAGACTGTGATTTTTATACACCATCAAAATTTATGTTTTCCTCCCTGAAATGGTTATCATTTACTGAGAGAGTACAGTACCAAAAATCTACTTTAATGTATAAGATTGTAAATGGGATGGTTCCCGAATATTTGCTATTGCAGAAAGATACTAAATCTCACTGCTTACGTTCTTCTTCAAATTGTGATCAGTTCCTACCCAGACCAAATACAAATTTTTATAAAAGGTCATTCCATTATTCTGCCGTAGAAATTTGGAATAGATTGCCAACTTCTATCAAATGTTCAAATTCTTTAGAGGTATTCAAACAACATTGTTTTGATTACTTTTTAGCAAACTCTAAACATGATGCTTCAACTTTATAAAATTGTATTTATATCATTATTGTCTATTGTTAATGTGTTTGATATATTAATTTGATATTTTATATGTTGATTTTAGAGGGCCCTAATGAAAATTAGACTTGTTCTAATTAGGTTTCCCTCTTTAAATAAAGAATTTACTTACTTACTTACTTACTTACAGAATTCAGACAATTACGGCCACCTTGATTACCCAGACAAATCAAAACATTGTCCAACTCAATTCAGAAATCGCAAGCCGATATGGAACAAATAATTAAAAGTGTCTACATTAAAAAGCCGAAAGTAGCCAAACTTACAAAATTGTTTTAATTTAGATATTGTAAGTTCCTAGTAAAATCGGTTCTCTGATCGCCACCGACGAATTATTGGGTTAGTGAATACTATCGGACACAAACAGTCGAACAACAGTGGCATCGACCACTTGTTAATAGATAACAAAATATCAAGGTATCTCTCCGCATACAACCACCTCGTAAACCTCGTTCAGAGATGAACTAAATAAAGCTGTTTTGCGTTCAAAACATATAGGTGAACCGTGCATGGCCATATCAAAGTTGAAAATATGTATGGCAGCGTTTAAAAAAGACATAAATTAGTTAATAGACGCCATCTAATTGTAGAGAAAATAAATCTAGCATAAAGAGCAAAAATTATTACATCAGTGTTTTGTGATGTGTCTACGCTTTCTCATGAAATCAGTTCAACTTTTGTCATATTTTAAATTGTCACCTAACGTTCTCTGGGTTGGTTTAATATGTTATTCGCACTTGTTTAATGGGAAAAACTAATTTGATTTATATGAAAATTAGAATTCTTAATGAAATTTGTGCAAGAGGGTTCTCCAGGAAAAGTCATTTTCTCAAGTGTTTTAACATTGGAAATAACTAATCCAATGACAAATGATGGTAAACAAGAGCTATAAATATCAATCTATAAAAAACGAAATTTTATAGCTTTCACATCATGTTCATGTGGGCCGATATTTCTTAGGCTTCTTTTAAGAACAATTCACCGCTTTAAATAACCTTCAGGAGTAGCTAAAAAGAACCAAAGTACCATAACTGTAATCTGTGACACCATTGTTAGAAATTTAACATAAAATAGATGTTCTTGATCATATGATTCAAACCGATATCAGCCCCGGACTTAAAGCTAGTTATTGACTTATCGTCATAGAAACACCATCGATATCAGTCTGTCGTCAAAGGAAGCAACAATTGAAAGTTGAAACCACCAACATTTGACACAAAATAAATCAATAGAATTTTCTGAAAATAACTGTTTAAATACTAATATTAATGTGGTTCAATATATATCATGATAGGGAGGGCCTGTAAAATTTCCTGAGACTGAAGTGCACATACCTATAGTTTAATTACACTGAATGTCTCTACCATTTAAGTGCACAGATGACTCCGGGACAAATACCACAGTGAAGGGTATTCGCCAAAAATACAACGGCTATCAACCAATCAGAATGCAGCTTACTTACATTAGGTGTTAAAAAGTTTATAATATTTCATTTTAGATATTACACATGTGTATCTTCTACCAAGAACAAAATTGAAATAATATTTTTCGATGTAATCAAAGGTAGGTGTGTTATATTACATTGGATTTTGTTAATTCTATAAAGGTAAAAAGGAAGGAATTCAGTCAGGGAACCAGTTTGTTTATCTGTGTACCCAAGGAATTGAATGATAAGTAAAGTAAGGATTGGCTGTGCTGCATGATAAGATGTAAATTAACCAAGTCTTTTACATTTTCATGCCATTTGCTCTTTGTAGTCTTTCAATAAATAATTAGAAAATGTTTAGCACTTCACAGTAATTTTTGGTGATTGTTTTAAAAAGATGGATTTTTTCACATTCTATGCAGACATTGTGAACTTTAAAGGGGGTATCCTCACTCTTCTATAAATAGCTCAAAAGGAAGGCGGTCATGCATATATAAACTTTTTATTTTTAGAAGTGCCAATAAAAGTTCCTGAACAGCAAGAATAGTTTTTGATCTGATCATTGTTAGAAAGTACTATAAACCTGAAATATATTAGCATTGTGGGCAATGGGAAATGAATTCCTTCCTTGTTCCCTATAGCTAAAATAGTGTTTTCCCTTAATTTTGGTTTTAGATGAATATTGCTATATTTAAATGACTGATATGATACTCAGTATTGATATCTGGAATAATATAAGATTGAAAGTAAAATCTAGCAAACCAGTATGGAAATATTGCTGAGTCAGCAGATTTGATTTTTTTAAAGATTTTTTTAGATATACCATTTAGTTTCCAATGCCAGACATAGTGAAATGTTGTAAAAGAAATTTTATTAGCACCAACACGTTATTGTGTGCTCATTTGAATTTTTCGCAGTGATTTGGCCATCTATTTGGGCTGAGATTTGATTCGCGACAAATTGAAAAGGGGAAAATTTGTCCAAAACTTGGTGCGAACAATCAATATTTAATTTTTGGTAAAATCTTCCCTTCCTTTTGCCATACTTTGATATATTTTGATATAAAATGTTAAATACAATGTCAACAACTGGTTTTATTGTACAAATTGGATGAAACTTGACAATTCACTTCATTATTTTCCAAATAGAGGCTCAAAATGGGTGAAATTTCACCATTGGTTAAGAATACTGTGAGTTTATAATGGGCCTGTACTTCACCATTTCATGTAAAATTGTTTCTTAATGTGCCATTTTAGATTAGTTGATACTTAATTGAACCAATATTTAAGGAAAATATACTTAAATCATAATCTTAAGATATGCAGAATGGATTCAACCAGTGTAGGGGTGCACACAAAGCAATGTATGGCTAATTTGTTCTTGGCTAATCAAATAAAACTATACCATGTGGATAGTTGTGTGATTTAAAATTAGAACTGAGGGCAAATGAGCAATCAAATACACCATTTGAATGATCAAGAATACAAATTTGAACTTCTGGTCCAAATTAAGGCATGTTGTAAAAGATAGACTGGTCATTGGTCATAGATGAGATAAATCCATCTAAACATTAGGTTTAGACTGAAATAGGAGCAAGTAAATGATTGAGACCTTCTGTACTTCATTTGTTGCATGGTTTTACATTACACAAATTGAAAACAAAACAATATCACCATAAAAATTACTCTGAGTCATAATATGGCATGTTCAAAATAAGAGATTGAAAATGGTTAATTTTATCATTCAGGGTAGGCATGTAAAAACCAAGATAAGGTCAAGGTCAAAAGGTCAATATGCAAATTCTTTATTCGCTTAATCTAAGCTGTGACCTATCTTGTCCAACAAGGTGTATTGGACTGGTTCTCTTCTCTATTGGAGTGAGTATAGGTAAAAAGGAAGGAATTCAGTAAGGGAACCAGTTTGTTTATCTGTGTACCCAAGGAATTGAATGATAAGTAAAAGTAAGGATTGGCTGTGCTGCATGATAAGATGTAAATTAATTAAGTCTTTCACATTTTCATGCCATTTACTCTTTGTAGTCTTTCAATAAATAATTAGCAAATGTTTAGCACTTCACAGTAATTTTTGGTGATTGTTTTAAAAAGATGGATTTTTTCACATTCTATGCAGACATTGTGAACTTTAAAGGGGGTATCCCCACTCTTCTATAAATAGCTCAAAAAGAAGGCGGTCATGCATATATAAACTTTTTATTTTTAGAAGTGCCAATAAAAGTTCCTGAACAGCAAGAATAGTTTTTGATCTGATCATTGTTAGAAAGTACTATAAACCTGAAATATATTAGCATTGTGGGCAATGGGAAATGAATTTCTTCCTTGTTCCCTATAATTTAATTTCAATAATAAAGCACAGTTTTACACCTTTTGGAGTCGATGGCGATATTTGTAAAACAAAATATTTCCCAATCATCTTGTCGGTCTGTATATTCACGCAGATGCTTAATGTATAGGAAATAATGGTTTCCTTTCCAAGCATTTTAGAGTTATAGCAACTGTAAAATCTTTAATGATGAAAAAAATGTAAGGGGATATGGAATAAATGTACGTGGGAAAAATCCCTGTGATTAAGTAAATGGAACAAGCCTTTCATTGTTGTTCTTCAGTTTAAAGTCACCAGGAGGCTTTCATCAAAGAGCAATCACTCTTACCTCATAGTAAGTTCAAGACGGCCCCTACCATGGGTTTGATCGGGATTCACTTGCTAAACAACGCAACATCCGTGTCAACCGTTTTACATTCTTTTTGTCATGGATGCTAGGTCGTCAACAAGCATAACAAATCGGACAAACAAATTCTTACAAATACTGTCATCCGTTGCCCGACAAAGGACACAACATTTAAACGATCACATGGCACTCGTGAAAACTTGGCAAGTAAAATATGGAGATGTGGGCAGTAAATGGTGAATGAAATGATATGGAGTAAATGCACGTGAGACAAAGTCTCTACAAATACATGGTAAAAAAAAACAAGTAAGAAGTGATATTGGATTTCTAAAACTATTGAAATGAATATATATCTTTAAAAAACAAACCATTTTTTATTATGAAGGGATATTGGATTTTTATTAAGAAGGGATATTGGATTTCTAAATCTATTGAAATGAAGATATATCTTTAAAAAACAAACCATTTTTTATTATGAAATTGAATTTATTTATGATTTTTCCTATATGAAAATTCTGTAACTAAATTAAAATTGACGGAAAAAATAAAGATAACCGGTAGCGCTACAAACTGATTAAATATAAATTACCCTTAGCTCAACTGTGTTCAGTGATTCCCTCTCAATGTATTGATGTATTGATTTTTTACGTATAAAAATAGAACTGTTTCCAGAGTGATCACGATTCAAAGGTCCCGTATTTTGCATGTTCCAGATGCAATTTTTCCTGGATCCTGTGGTAGGTAAATTACTGGCCAGAGTGTATGTCTGATAACAGCCGTTGAGCTGGTGCTGTTTTGGAAGAAGTGTGTCCATACCATGTATGGCAACAGCCTATATATATATGTTCTGACTGACCTTGTTGATGTATATTGGCAAGTCTGGAGACCCACTCCCTCTCCTCTAGAAGTTCCCCTCTCAGAAGTTTGTAGTGTGCCCCTGGCTGTGGTACGGTCTATCATTTGTACATTACTTTCTTTGAATTTGGGTTGTTCCTTTTGCTCCTGTTGAAATGGGGGATGAAATTTTGACCCAAAGACGCCCTTACACTATGTTTTAGCAGATAATTTGTCGTGCAAATAAGATAATCATGGTAATATGTCGAGCGGACGAGAAAAAAGAAGTCATATTTAAGAAACGAAAAGAAAAAAAAGAATTCTCACGAAAGAAAAGGGGAAAGAATTTTTATTGAGTTCAGAGAGTAGTAAACAAATCTCTGTTCATGAAGCTGTTAAATTTAATAAATCGGCCTTTACAGCTTGAAAAAAATCAAGCTCAACCCGACTCAAAATTTTGAAGTCACGGAATCGGATGCACAAAAGTTATAGTGATTTAGTTTTTCTGGTTCGTTTTTGTTTATTTGTTTTATCTTTGTCGTGTTTGTGCAATTTGTATTACATATGAAGAGCAGCGTTTGTGAATTTCTATACCCCCTCTTCTGTTTCAGCGGGGCGATAAATAGTGAAATGTATCCATCCGTCTGCATCCCTCACACAATAGCACAATTTTCATCGGACAAGATTGTGTTACACTGTTCGTCTTCTTCGTAAATGTTATGTTTTCGGTTACATTTGTTTTCTTGTTTTCTGGTCATTTTAACTTAAAATTTGGTATCTGCTTATATATATATATTAATTCGGAAAAAATTCTGTTTATAAATAAATTCGAATGAGCGAATTAACACCCTCGCAGGGGACAAACTGCATATAACGTCACATTAAATGCTGTATAACGATTTTTTGCGGTTTTGACGTTGATGGGACATTTTGGTAGACCACCAACAAAGACGTATATCTAGAGCACTGTAAATATCTATCAACTGAAGTTTGTATTATATGAAATAATGGTACGAGAAATTTTATGAAATGGGTACAGTTTGTCCAAATTCTACAACTATGAGGTGTTATTTCATTTTTGTTGTCATGTGTTCATTACTTTCGAGAAAAAAATCGCATGCAGATGTGAATGGGACATTTTGGTAGACCATATAAAAGTGGTCAGAACTCCGCTAAAATTTTTTGTAGGAGGTTAAAAATTTCAAATATTTCTCTTCTTCCTTTGGAAATTATAAATATATTAAAATATATGGTTTGTTTATTTTATGAATAATTCTTTTTGTCGATTTTTTAAGATGTACGCTTCATATTTTATAAAGAGGACGTTACTTTTTATTTTGTGACATAATGCACAATAATGCGTTTTTTTCTTTGTAAGAATTTCTATTTCCCTTTAAACATCACAGTTTTTGCATTATATGTTGTTCAACTAATCAGAGTGGAGCAGATCATGCTTACCCTTCTGGAGCACCTGATGATACCTCAGTTTTTATAGGGGTTCACACTGCTAGT
>MJUU01056093.1:6728-35398 GCA_002080025.1 Modiolus philippinarum
TTGTATTTCTGTTCGCTGTTAACGTTGTGTGTCGTGTTTTGGTATTAACGTTCGTGTCAATGTTCATATGTTTACAGTTTATGTTGATGGGTTATACATGTAGTTTCTATTTGAATTTGGTGTTCACATTCACGTTGTATCATTTAATATTATCGTTTACCATTAATGCTTGTATGTATTGTTTATATTGTCGTCAATATCAATTGTTTTTTTATCAGTTTGTATTACTTCATGTTAATCTTTTAACATTTATGTTTGTATTTGTAGATCATATTGTATTGTGTTTCAATTTGTTTTCACTTGATGTTTACTTCGTCTTCTATTTTGTTGCTAAGTTTTATATCAAAATTAGTATGTTTAAATATTTTGTGTTAAGTCACAGTCATGGATGACGTTGTTTCAGTTTTGTCATTGGAATGCATACCAATGTGTTTCATAATGTGTTTTAAATGTCGAAGTTTACGTGTTAGCAATAAGTTATCGTTTTTAGTTGTCTTTGTGTTTTTTTTTTGTTTCTTGGTGTTTCCAAAGTTGAACTTGTTCATGGATTGTTCGTTCTTTGACTGACGGTTCGGTTCTCACTTTCTTTCTTATTTCACGTTGCATAGTAAGTTTTCATGTATGAATGTTGTTAAGTTTTAATGTTTTGTATTACATTATCTTGATATTGTATGTTTCATGTTGTGTTTGCTGTTCATATTGACTTCAGCATCATTTATTTTCATAGTTTGCATCACTTTACAGTTATAGCTAACGTTATGTGTCGTGATTTGGTGTTAACATTTATGTTTATGTTCATATGTATACATCTTTTGTGTCGTTTAATGTTGATGTTTCGACGTTTCTGTTTGTATTTGTTGTTCATTAATATTGATATGTTTTAATAGTTTGTGTAACTTCATGCCGATGTCCTTATGTTTACATCTTTTGTGTCACTTAATGTTGATATTTCAACATTTCTGTTTGCATCTGTAGTTCATATCAGTAAGTTTTTTATGTTGTATCACTGAATGTTCATCTTTTAACATTTATGCTTGTATTTGTTCATATTGTCTTTAGTATTTGTTTCCATGATGTCTATTTCGTCTTCCACTTGTTGTTAACATCCGTGTTTAGATATTTGTTTCGCTTAATGTTGATGGTTTTAATGTTTCTGTTTACATTTGGCGTTCAAATTCATCGATATTTTTTGTTCATATTATCGTCCGTATCGAATTGTTTTCATAGATTGTTTCACTTCATGCTGATCTTTTAGCATGTTTTTGTTGCCTTTATATTGTCATATTTTATTATCATTATGCCGTGTTTTGATATAATCATATGTTCAAATATGTTAATTCATGGCCATGGATGACATTATTGTGTTCATATTCGTAGATTTTCATGATGTATCACTCCAGGGAAGTTGGGCGTTTCATGGTTCTCAATTGGATTTGTTTCAGGGTTAGAAAAAGACAATAACCAATCAGTAACCTAACAAATCTTTCAAAACATATGCTTCACTCACCTTGTGACGGGTGCTATATACAAAGCAGAACATGCTTACCCTTCCGGAGCACCTTATGTCACTCTGTTTTTTTTTTGTTTGTTTTTTTTTTGTTTGTTTTTTTTAGAGAGAGTTCACAATGTTTGTGCTTTTGTTTTTTTGTGGTATATATGTAGTGTTTGTGTGTTTTGTGGGCATGTAGCGTCTTTGGTCTTCCGTCTTCTGGTGTTCTTGCTTTTACCTTGTCCCTTGGCTTTGATTTATGTAATCTTGTGCTTTGTTCCTTTGGTTTTCTACTGCCGTTGTTTTCATGTTGATCTTTATGTTTGTATTTGTAGTTCATATTGTCTTCGGTATCGATTTGTTTTCCCTTGATGTTTATTTCGTCTTCCACTTATTCCATTCATACCAAAGTGCTTCCATATTTTGTGTTCATAGTTATAGATGACGTTATGTTCATATCACTGTCGTAAATGGTTTGTGTTAGTTCAGAGACATTAATACTATTATGTTATGATTTAGTGTTAACATTCATTTCAATGTTCATATGTTTTCATGTTTTGTGTCAGTTTATGTTGATGTTTCAACATTTCTAGTTGTAACTGGTGTTCACAATCAAATATTTTCATGTTGTTTCACCTCATGTTAATCTTTTAACATTTATGCTTGTAATTGTTCATATTATCGTCCATATCGATTTGATTCTGTTGATGCTTATATTATCACTCATACCAAAGTGCTTCCATATTTTGTGTTCATAGTTATAGATGACGTCATGTTTATATCACGTCAGTAGGATCTTTTGTGAATAAAGCTCATTGTTGAATGCATCATGGTGACTTCAAGAAGAAGCGTTGTTCCTTTGCTTGTTTTTTTACCATGTATTTGTAGAGACCTTTTCTCATGTGCTTTTACTCCATATTCTTTCATTCGCTATTTATGATTGACGTTTCATAATGTGTTTTCAATGAATTATGATATCCATCAGTATGGTCAGGGTAACAGACTTGATACAACTAAGGTTAGGGATACCTCAGACTTAGCTATGGTTTGTAAAGCCCAAGGTTAAAGGTTTTGAGGGAGTCATTTTAAGGGAATAGGTTAAGGTGTATGATAACGTTTAATTACAAAAACAGGATAACAGCAAACACCTACAATGGCCAGGCACTACAATCACATGCCACAATTTACAAGCAAACTGCACCAGAAAAAAACAATAATGAAAACAAGAGATAAACATAAATAACGATAGGAACTTGGAATAGCCGGACTTGGTACCGGCAATAACGTAGGTGCCGCTAATCTGCCGGCTAGCTCAAGGAATCTAGTCTGCGAGTAAAACACTGTCGCACTACGGAAGAAAAATCAAACTCAAAACTCCCCGAAGGGTTTTGTAAAGAGTCATGTTTAGGGTTACTTTTGTTAAGGTAAAACTAATTTCACCAGAGGAGGATGATACCATTATAAACGTTGGTGTTTGTTTGAAAGCTTTAGGTTAAGTTATCATTATAAGTTATAGTGTTATTGTTGGATAATAAAAATACAAAAATACCGATGTTGCATAAAACACAGTAAATTTAGCTATGCTGTACACGTGTTTCAAGGAATAACCTCTCATCAGCAGCATTAGAATCAAATAAAATGGAAATCCGTAATCCAAAAAATAGTAAGAAAAGAAGTACTCATTTCCAAAAGTATCGAAACAGGAAGCCAAATCCAGTAGCAAGGTCATCTACCGAGTGTCATACACGGAATGAAGCCTCAGTATTTCTAAGCAGTTCGAATTTTGATAAAAACAGTAAATTTGTATGACACGCAAGGTAAAATTTTCATTTCAGACAAGTCTGATTATGGGGCTGAAGATACCCTCGGGGACCTCTGGTCCGCCAGCAGTGGCATCGGTCCAATGGTTCAAAATACAAAAAACACCTGACTCAACAAACGGATTTTATAAAGGGTTTCATTCATGGTTTTAACCATGATTATTTCATGTTTTTTTTTATTATTATTTTTTTTATTTCTCATAATTACATGTATATGCCAGTTATCAAAATCACCTGATGCACAAAAAGCGAATTTTAATGCACTTATGTTTGTAAGGTTTATTTTGATTGAGTGAATTCAAAATTTTCAGGAGGTAAAATCCACGATTTATCGTCGGAACAAATAACAACCTAATGGCAAGCTTCCTGTAATCTGAAAATCGAGTTACAACGTTCTTTTTGCGGATTTGCATTATAATAGAGATAACTCAACTGTTTTTTTTTTATTAGGATCTTCAGGGGTAAATCTAAGATTTTACTGTCGCAAACCACTATTTTCTGGCTCCGCTAAGGCGTCGCCAGAAAACTTTGCGACAGTGAAATCTACGATTTACCCCCTCGGACCCTAAAATAAAGTACAATTATCTCTTAAATAACAGTAGCCCGGCACTTAAAATCACATTTCATAGAGGATCAAGATGGCAAAATGTGATTTTCAAAAGTTAAATTGCAAAAAAAACTATGATCCTAATTTCGGTAAATTTCTAAAACTCTCAAAGACCTGATTTTTTGTAATTCTACCAAGAAACTATAATTTTTTTTTAATTTCTTTACAGTATTAAGAATTATTTTCAGTAGTAAATCGCAAAAAAATCTTTGATTCCAGTTTTGGTAAATTTAATGAAACTCCAATTATGTATATTTCCTGAAAGTCTTAACGGCCAGTTATTTTGGAATTCTACCTAGCAACGACATTTACCGGTAACTATAGCCCAAATTACAATGACAACGTACTGAGCTAGAGAAACATAAGGTCCCGTTGAATTTTTACGAATTTTTTAATACAGATGCTGAAATGATGTACATTAGATTACAACGCGCGAAATAAGGGTGTATTGAAATAAATTTCAACGAGGTGGATTGCTAATTCGGCAATTTATCAGCAGCACTAGGACCCAAAGGTTCTTGGTATCAAAAGCGTGTGGAACAAACACACCTCAACAATCAATAGTGCCAAAAATAAATAAGGAAAGAGGCATCATCCTTATTTCCTTAAGATTGATAATGTATTAATGATATTTTACACAACACGTACCTGATATGCTTGCAAATGTCGAATGTCTTTCGATTATATAATTTCTCTATATAATGTGGATTCTTAAAAATTCCAAAGATCTCCTTGAACAGCTCTCCTCAAACAGTCTTGCATACTGCAATAGCATTCAAACTTTTGATTTTTCTACCCTGTATACAACCCTTCCACATAATAAACTTAAAACAGTAATTTCCGATCAATGTTTCTGTACCAAAAACGGAGAACGCAGGTATTCATATTTGGTAATAGGAAAAGATAAAACATATTTTGTTAAGAACCACACTGAGTCAAGCAAGAAATACAGTGAAAATGACGTGATAAAAATGCTTGAATTTTTGATCGACAACATTTTTGTTGAATGTGGAGGCCGCGTTTTTCAACAGACAATAGGAATTCCATTGGGAACAAATTGTGCGCCACTTTTAGCTGACCTTTTCCTTTTTTCGTATGAAGCAAAGTTTTTATAAGGGCTAATACAACAAAAACAACTAGCCCAGACTTTTAATTTTAGCTTCAGATATATAGACGATGTACTTTTTTAAAGAATATTTACATCGCATCTACCCCAGAGAAGTTGAAATTAAAGAGACAACCGATACACCAAATTCTGCTTCATACCTTGACCTTTTGTTATACATTGACGAACATGGACGTCTGAAATCTAGGCTATATGACAAACGTGATTATTTTGACTTTCCAATTGTGAACTTTCCCTTTCTCTACAGCAATATACACCAGCATATGGAGTGTATATTTCACAATTAAGTCGTTACTGTAGAGCGTGTAGTTCATACAGTGACTTTGTGGAAAGGGCAAAACACTGTCACAAAAACTGCTAAGTCAGGGATATGTTCAGCCTCATAGATAGATATGAAATGTCAGTGTCACAAATGAAAGCTGACATTTTCAGCTAGATTCACGTCTTCCCGGATTTTACATTACCGGTTTTGACTTTACCCTGGATTGGCCCACTGACAGTGTGACGCGGGGTGCTGTATACAGAGCAGGACATGCTTACCCTTCCGGAGCACCTGATGTAACTCTGTTTTTGAGAGTTCACACTGCTAGTGCTTTAGTTTTTTGTGTTGTAAATGTAGTGGTTGTGTGTTTTGTGGGCATGTAGTGTCTTTAGTCTTCCGTCTTCTGGTGTTCTTGATTTTGCCTTGTCTCTGGACTTTGATTTATGTGATCTTGTGCTTTGTTCCTTCGGTATTCTACTGTCGTTGTTTTTTTCTCCGGGGGATTCTCTGTATAAACGTATATAATATGTATCTAAAATATTGCAAAGGCAAAACATTTTAAAAAAGCAAAGCATAAAAAAATCGACGGTCAAAAAGCAAAAGTTGCGGACAAAAAGAAAAATTTGCGGACAAAAAGCGACGGACAAAAAGCAAAAGTTGCGGACAAAAAGCAAATATTGCGGACAAAAAGCAAAGCGGACAAAAAGCGACGGACAAAAAGCAAAAGTTGCGGACAAAAAGCGCCATTTTGCGGACAAAAAGGAACAGCGGACAAAAAGCAACATGCGGACAAAAAGCACTGTATCAAACGTCATACACTGTATCACATATTCAAAACGTCTGTATTTATTACTAAACATATGATAAATCCTGTTATTATGGCGATACCAAAATCTGTTATATTTTTACGATGACTGCCCAGCTTGAGGTGTTAGAAATTGAAAAGATGGCCTGTAATAGACTTAGAAATTGAAAAGATGGCCTGTAATAGACTATCAAATATTTTTGCATATTTTATTCACCAGCAGATTCAAAATTCGTTAAGTGAGAAAGGTAGGTATGTGGGCTATTTTGAATTTTGTGCTTTTATTGCCCAAATTATGCATTAAATGTTTTTTTTCCAACAAAGGGTGTTCAAATCACGAAATTTATCATACAAAAGATGTCTATCCATCTATCCACGTATGCAAACAGTTACAGGATAAATGATTCTATTGAATGCCACAACGCCTATTTTTCTGTTTTCTTTTGTTTACTCTACAAAAATATTTAAGAATCGTATTATTTACTATAGAAAAAAGAAGGGAAACGGGGAATGTGTCAAAGAGACAACGACCCAAAGGGGAGTAATAACAACTCAAAGCCACCATAGGATCTTCAATGAACGGTGAGAAAACCCCACACCCTACGGCAGGTCGGAGTCGGCCCCTGAACAAAGAGCAATCAAGTCCAGCGAAATAAACATCATCCTATAGACATAAAGTAAACTAACTAGAAAAAAGACAAGACAAACAAAGGATTAATAAATTTCCTGGCTTAGGACAGGCGCAAACCTGCTGCGGCGGGGTTAAACTAGTTTTATTGGGCCCAAACCTTCCCCCTACAGCCAATGTGATAAATCAAAAAAAAAAATTGTAACAACAGTAAAATTCAGTTGGCAACAGGACTGAGTTAATTGTGAAAAATGAAACTGAAAGAACTAAATATACGCTTACTCTACTAGTGTACCTGATTTCACCAAAGTTTTATTATTGGGTCCGTGTTTTTTATCTTTGTATGTGTGTGTGTCTTAATTTTTCTTTTATGTATGTTGCCATTGTCCTATGATTATTCGTTTACGACTGACAGTTTGGTTCTCACTTCCAATGCGTTAATATCTCATGTTTTTGCTTATCGTGTCTGAAATTTAACCACAAATCCGATTTCCAATGATGTTCGCAGACATAAAAATATATTGCTAAGGGAGTTCACTTTAATTTGTAGGTACATCTACTATCAGTTTTAACTTTAAGCTGTCTCGAATTGTATGTATATATTTCGTGTTTCCTGTTTATTTGCAATAAAACAATACATATGAAATCCGATAATCAGATTAAAGTATTAACTACAGTGACTTTCTTTGTCCAGACCGAGTAGCATATACATGTACATATAATTTGAAATGAAAGTAAAAAAAAAAAGCTGATCCATCCTTCGAAAAAAAAAGAGTTGATGACAGCAATTGTAAGAACTCTTGTTGATCAGTTAATTTTATGTTTGTCGACGATCCCACATCCCTGATGTAAAAAGACATGAATGTAGCGTTGCTCCACGACTAGCAATTAATTTATTCCGTTCAAACCCGTGCTGTCTCTACAGCCTACTATGAGGTATGAGAAAGGCTCATTGTTGAAGGCCTCGTGTAAGCTTCAAGATGAAGAACGACAATAAAAGCGTTTTTCCATTGCTTGGCTTTACCATTTATTTGTAGAGACTTCGTTTCATCCACATTTGCTCTATGTCTTTTCATTCTTTAAGCCTATTTTCGACATTTCTTTAGTTTATGCCTAATTTCTATATCAAAAGGAAGAATCTTTCAAAAATAGTATGTCAACCCTAGGAACCCCGAGTCCTCGCAATAACTGCTCTAATGTCTAGAACATGTTTAAAACCTTTCAAATTCTGTCGAGAAAACTGAAGAGCTAGTGGAAGTTTAAAGGTAAAATGACAGGGTAAAGATAACACGTATTTTTGAAATATGAGTCTTCAGAAAAGAATAAATTTTATTTTGTCCAAAAAATCTGTCCAAAACATAAGAAACCCTAATTTCTAAAAATTAAATGGTTGTTAACAGAAGCACTGTCTGTGCTCGAAAAATAAAATTTATTTTAAGTCCATTACGATATTAAAGGGCAAATTGTTGATTTGCAAGAAACTGAAGTTACTCAGTTTTAGTCAGATTTTGTGTTTTTTGTCAACCTCCAAAGGGAAATAGCTTCTACATATTAAACATGAACATTTTGTATTTAAGAATGGTCTTCGAACCAAATCTGATATTCGAAATTTAAATATTTTCTTAGTCACTTAGAAGGACTGTTTCTCTGAATGTCAACTTTTAATAAATTAATATATATGTTCCTCTTCACTGAACTTAATTATGGGGCACCAAAAAAATTAATATAATTTTCTAATTCCCCCTTTAAAGGACCCCATGATAATTGCTAAAACAACACTGTTACAATATGTGATTTTAAGAAAGTTGACGTTCAGAGAACACACCCTTAGAAGACAAGTGAGTACAGTTTTATTTTTCTTTTTACTCGAAACAAGATGCACTTTAAAGAATGGTGGTAATAACAAAATTAACGAACAGAATTTTCAAGACCCAAGGTCCAAGAGGCAAAAAGACAAAATATGTGGGAAATTATCCGGAAAATTGTATACAGCAACGGTCCTGACTGGGATCAGGCATTTCAACAGAAAAAGTGGGTCAAACCGGTTTTATGGTTTAAGAGGAGAGGTATAAAATGAAGGCAAATATAAGGTGTGACCATGTTCTAATTCGCATAGAGCACAATTGTAATAGTCTATTTCGATTCTAATATATTAAACAAGAGTTTTGAACATTCGAAACGGCTTTTAGAGAGCAGTAATGGGTTTTGAACTAGAATTGAAATATGTCGGAAAACTGCATACAAACACACATAAATGGACATAAAAAAACTATTATCGTTGTTTTATTAATAGAAGTGGCTCATAAGCTTTTGAATTAATACAAATAATCTGTTATAAAACATTTAAAATACGGATATTTTAAAATTGTAGCGGGTATAAGTGTGAGCTGGTTGTATTTCTGATTTATATGATTGCTTAGTTATGTTATTTTTTAAGCAAAAAAAAAAGAAAAAAAAGGAATAAAACACTAGATTTGCTATAGCTGATGTGACCCCAGACAACCAAACGATGATTCCACCTTATTCGCAGCATCAAATCTACCCAGAAATCAATTTTCATTGAAATCGGACAACGCTGAAATTTTGACGTATTTTGGGGGCCATCTTGGAAATGGCGGCCATTTTGAAAATTATAAACGCATTGTGAATAACTTCAGATGGTGGTCAAACTTTGTGCAAAGTTTGAATTTGTTTCATTAAGCCATTTTGAAATAATCGGACAAAAATATATGGAAAAGCGAAAGAAGAAGAATAATCAGAAGAAACGTAGAATAACAACATGCCACTCTGTCTGGGGTGACATAGAATTATTTATAATTCTATTAACGTTAAAAATGAAAAAAAATTTATATTCAAATTGTAGAGCATGATATGCAACATAGATAAGATTTCATAACAACAACACATTCGTTGCTAGGTGACGGTTATGTCAATTTCAGTTCCGAGTCTTAAATTTAACTGTTGTAAATTTTTTTGTTTCCAAAGCGAAGGAAGAGAGTCATATCAGAACAATAAGCAAATCAAGCATACTGCACACACACTTGTTTTTCGTCGTAGAATACTTTTCCTTTTAAATTGTTTTTTTTAAACATATGATGATTTATAACTTAATACAACATTATTTTTGATTCAGAAATGCTTTTTGAATGATACCTTTGATTCTTGATTTTAGTTTATCAGGAGGAAGCTTGGTATACATCGTGGAAAAACCAAAAGTTTGGAAAAATGTATTTTAGATTTAAGATTTTTCAATTAATCCTTTGAATATTTGAGTATCTACATGTGATTTATGTGACTTCGAGCATGAATAGTTTCACAGTATGCTTAATGCTTGTCTTTTACTACAGACAAAATAGTAGTCAATAGACAGGTCAGTAGTTGAACAAGATAAAGATCCAGCAGTGTATCTTTCAATGTATGGATTTTTGTGTAATTTTGTGACCTAATATAGTCATGGCAGTTTTTGATTTTGATTTTCTAGTTTGAACTTTCAAAGAGGACACCTGTAGTTGGGAAGGATTTCTTCTCTGTCAAATGAAACTCTTTTGTATGTATCACCACCTGGTGAATTGTGATCAATGCCTAGTTTTTTATGAGGCAGTTGTAATAATGTTCTTTACATACAAAAACGATGTCATTAGAAACTTTGTCTGCGGATACAACATCATATTTGTCATATAATGTATACAGGCACTTCCGGGCTTCATAAGCTTCAAATGCAAACTTGGGTCGATTGTTAACACATAGGTAACACGACTTAGCACTAAAATTCGAATGAATAATACCCAATCTGACAAGGATCCAAATTCTGGTTCTTGGTCCGTCTACCTCTCTTAACCCATCCTCTTCTCTGGTGTAATCGACAACACGGTCCATAACGATCTTAAAATTTCAATTCAATCAATACGCTGTGATTATAGGAGTTTCGGGGACTGTAAACAAAAGGAGAGGCGGATCAGTGGCATGTCAGAGGTGATTTCAGAAAATTTCAATGTCTAAGTCCTGCAATACCTTTTTGTAGTTAAAGACTCTCCCGCTAATGGTCTTCGAATAGCGGTAGGATACTGTTGGTTTGGATTGATCTTTGATATAAGGAAAAACTTTAGAAGTTACCTTTTTGCGATTCAGGATATTGCTGATGTTCAAAGCATCTATTTCTTTGTTGGCAAATGGAATGTGAATAAATTTCCTGTTATCGTTGTGAAGAGGTTCGGTCCTTACAAAGTTTGAATTGACTTAAGGCTGCTTCGTCAGAGATAATACTGCTCAGACTTTACTCCTCGGTGAAAATATCTACGCCTCCTTTCTCGAGTCAAAAATCTCGTTTTTTCAAACGTGAACTTGGAGAGAAAATGATGTACGAACTTGATAATACCCAAAAGTGAACACAAACTGTGAAGCGGGTCATTAAATAACCAGGAAAAGATCTGTCGGTCGAGTCATTAGAGGATCATCCACCGACAGAAGTTTTGAATTTATGATGTTTATGACCACGACTTCGTCTAGATCTTGGCTGACATTAAATCAGTTCATAACTTGAACATCACTGCACCCAGGACTGAATAAATTTCCTATACATTTGGTAATTAGGCATTGCAGTTCCCAACTTTTTTTATTGGGTCCGTGTTGTTCATTTTTGTATATGTGCGTGTCTTCATTTTCTTTTCTGTGCCGTGCTCATGTTATGTCTTCGTTTCTTCGTTTTTCCGACGTTGCCATTGTCCTTGGATTGTTCTTTTCAGACTGACGGTTCGGTTCTCACTTACTTTTTTATCCAAAATAATACTCTATCCGTGCGGTAAGGTAAGATATGGTGGTAAATCTTTTCAATTATGCAAACTCCCATGCATATGTAGACACTGTCTGATCATAATCAGGCTGACTGAAATAATTATTTAGAACCTTAAAGTTACGGTTTTTGGCGTGATAGCGATGTCCATTCATACGTGATCATAAAGACTTCTTAATAACAGCAACTCACAAAAGCCTGCATAATGACATTTTCGGTAGATTAAGCCAGTGAGTCACATGAGTTTTTAAGTAACTGGTAAACTTGAAATTTGTGGTTTAAATAGCCAATGCTTTATAAAATTGCTAACTTGAAGACGCTTTTTTAACGTCATGTATGGACAAGGAGAAGAATACTTAAATGAGGGTGGTAAAGGGTTATTTTCGTGCAACGTTTCTGGCGTTTTATAAATTCATGTTTTCGTGTTTTGAGTTTTTATTCCTCGTGTTGGCATTTCACGTGCCTCGTTTTTGTCCATATTTTGAGCTCGTGATTCGTTTTGGATGTTTTATATTTCGTGTGTGTTCATATTCCTATAAAAAAAATCGAGACTTGTTACAATTAGAATTGTAACGGTACCGGATAGTATAACAAAGCAAAATTTCACAGAATTTCGTTGATTTTAAGATCTTTCAGATGAAAAACTTTAGATAAGATGCATGAATTACCATAAATGATAATGACTGATCAAGTTTTCGGCGAACTACGAGCAGCAATTTTCCGTGTTTCGTGATTGGCCATTTTTATCGTTCGTGTTTCGTTTTCGGCAATTTTTTAAGCACGTTCTTTCGTGTTGGGGACCCCCCTTTACCACCCCCTTAATTTATCTTCTAAATGTATAATGTCATAAAGTATTTGGTTATGTTGTATGTTTACTAATAAATGAAGTAAAAAGTACAAGATACAAAATTCATCGCATTGTTTACTAGGGTTTATATCTAGACAGATTTAAGATTGATTGATTGATTGAATATTGTTTAACGTCTACTCAGCAATATTTCAGCTATATCAAGACGAGAACAAGTTTGTTGATAAATAATCACTTTGGGGTATGGAAATGGCCATGGGACGGGAAATTCTGACTGCCACTGGAAAAGTAGGGTGAAATCGTCAAGGGCGGGGAATTTAGCCTTGTAGCTGATCACCTACGGACCACCCCAAAAAGAGCTTGCTACAATGGATGTCTAATAAAAAGCAGGAGATGCTTACTCTACCGATTCATTTGATCTCACCCATGGTCTACATGAGTCCGTGTTGTTCACATTTGTGTGTGTGTGTCTTCAGTTTTCTTTTCTTTGCCGACCTCATGTTATGTCTCTGTTTCTTTGTTTTCTGGTGTTGCCATTGTCCTTGGATTATTCGATTTAGATTGACGGTTCGGATCTTACTTACTACAACACAAATTGACATTGTCGTAAAATGTAAATCTCATTCCAGATGATATTGGAGGCAGAATTATCACAAATATTTAACAAACAATTCATGGCAATTGTCTAATTGTACCTTATCTTCATCTTTTTAGTTATGCAATAAGAATTGAATAACTCAAGCTAAGTAATAGAACACATGCGATATGTTACAAAACCCTATTACAATGTTAATACAAAAAGGCTGTTTTTTTTTTATTGAACATGAAAATACTCCAAAACAGTATAATAAAAAGTAAATTTCATTATGTTGTACGCGTGTTTCAAGGAGTAACCTCTCATCAGCAGCTTTAAAATCAAATAAAATGGAAAGCCATAGGCCTGGTTTTACTGTCATTTCGTACGATGGGAATTGAGACCTTTTTTGTCAACTGGAAGTATAGGTCTATCTTTACGCAATCAATAATATTTAAGAGTCGGAAACACAAACAAAAACCATGTGAGTACGGAAAAGAAAAGAAAAGTGAAGACACGTGTACAAAGATGAACAACACAGGTTCAATAAAACCATTGGCGAAATCTATTGAACCAGTTGAGTAAACATATCTTGCTTCTCATTCAATATACACCAGGCATGCTGAATATGTCAGTTCCGGTAGTAACGTCAAATCCAGCAGAAACTAGAGTAATGACTGTCGGAAACGACAGTGATCCCCGCACCCCCTGTTTGACACAGAAAACAGCTATTAAGACCCTGGGAATAATTTTTCTTAACATTTTTAAAATTAAACTATTGACAGTCACTATTTTTACCCCATAAGGAATTAAAGAATATATGGTTGTTTGGCAGAATTCCAAAAAAATAAGTAGTCTTTGAGACTTTCAGGAATTTTACCAAACTTGGAATCATATATTTTGGAAATCAAGTTTGTGAAATGTTTTTTCTTATTCTAACATTTTTTTAAACTATGGTTTCAATGTAGAATTCCAAAAAATATGTGGTCTTTGACACTTTCAGGAAATTTACCGAAATTGGAATCAAATATTTTTGAAATTCAATTGGTGAAAATGATTGACCTGATGGAAACAAATCCTAACAGTATTGTTGCTAGGTAGAATTCCAAAAAATAAGTGGTCTTTGACACTTTCAGGAAATTTACCAAAATTGGAATCAAATATTTTTGAAATCCAATTGGTGAAAATGATTGACCTTATCAAAACAAATGCTAAAAGTATGGTTGCTAGGTAGAATTCCAAAAAATAAGTCGTCTTTGAGACTTTCAGGATATTTACCAAAATTGGAATCACATTTTCGAATTCTAAGATTTCAGAATTTTTATTTTTTCCAAATACTTGCCAAAATATAAGATTATATGCCAAAATGTCCAAAAATATCAGTCTTTGACATTTTCGGGAAATTTACCAAAGTTGGAACCGGAATCAAAATTCTGAAAGCTTATTGCGCATCTACAGACTATATGCAACAATTCTGCAACAAAATTAAATCCATAAAACCAAAAATGTAGGATGAGTTTGCGTCGCATGCCATATGTGTCACAATCCACATTTTGTGGTCTTTGTCAAATCGACATCTTGGGGCCTCTTGTTTGCATCAAGATAAATATCAAAAATCCGAAAGCTTATTGCGCATCTATAGACCATATGCAACAATTCTACAACAAAATTAAAACCCTAAATCCAAAAATGTAGGAGGAGTTCGCGTCGCATGCCACATGTGTAAAAATGGACATCTTGGGGCCTCTTGTTTGCACCAAGACCAATATCAAAAATCCGAAAGCTTATAGCGCATCTGCAGCATATATGCACCGGTTCTATAACAAAATTAAAATCCTTAATCCAAAAATGTAGGAGGAGTTTGCTTCGCAAGGATGTGTGATGGACGGACGGGCGGACTGACGAGGCCAACGACAATATCCCCAAACTTTCATTCGAAAGTGCGGGGATAAAAAAAACAAATTTAGCTGCGAATGGAAATCATGCAAATGGAAATCTCTTGTCATGTGGGAAAAGCTACCCCATAGTGGTCCACAAGATTGTAATGCCGACCATAATCTTCTGTAGTGAATACAATACTAGCAGTATTTCTTTTAAGCACCAAAAAACAGTTGATTGCATGAAACTTTGATAAAAAGAATGAAACTTAATAGGCTTATAGTGCCACCTTAGACTGAGCAAGGCAGCAATTTATGACAAAATATTTGAACTATTTCTTCAGCTTTTGTATGCAGATGTAAACGAGACAAAACTAACTATGCAAATGTAGCGCCTTCAATTTTAATGCCTTTTTTTAAACTGAAAAGAATTATCATAAAGTTACAAATGTCATAACGCAAACAGTTTATTCATTTTTAAAAAAACTCTTCAAAGCTGTCATCAGAATTTATGTCTCTCAGATGTGATGAATTCCACCGCATAATACTAGTATATTTATATTCAAAAGTGGTTTAATCTATATTAGCATGAAACTCTTCTTTAAAACATAATCTATCAAAGCAAAATGAAATAAAAGATGAAATCCTTGAAATTAACATTTGAATACCAGTAAGTATAGGGAATAAAAATGTAATATAGATCAAGAAAATTTACAAGGACACAAGAATAATTGGTGTATTCAATACGGGATTTTCGAGATAGGAACTCTCGTGTAATTGAAGGCGGAAACGATCGCCTCGGATACCAGTAAAAAGGAATACTGGATTTCAAAACCCATTGAAATAAATATATAACACATAACAAACGAACTATTTATGAAATTAAAGTGCATTTATATTTTTTCCTATATGGCAATTATTGAATTAAGTTTTAATTGACGAAAAACAATTAACCTGAAGCGCTACAAATAGATTAAATATAAATCACCCTTAGCTCAAAGGTGTTCATTAATTAGTGATTCCCTCTCAAGGTATCGATGTACATGTATTTTTTTTGTATAATACACAAAAATGTTTCTGGACTGAACACGACTAAAAAGTCCCGTATTAAAAAGATGACGTGCTGGTCGATACCAGCAGTTCAAATAGCTGGTTATTTGATACCAGACTTTCGAGATGGGACATCTCATGTAGCTGGAGGCTGAAAATACTGTCTCAGTACAAGCGAGGAAGGACAGAACTGGCTTCCTGACCAAACAAATAAATGATTGCCGACGTAATTTATCAACATGAAGTGTACCACAACATTTGTAAGGTGACAACTCAGTTTAATTGAAGAGAAACAATAAACCTCGAGGTAAAATTAAATAGAAAGTCCAGTATTGTTATTATGGAAGGGTTGACACAGAACAATTTATAATGGTCTCTTATAAACGCCATTATCAGCCAGAACAAAGCTTTGAATAATGGAGAAAATTTCAAGAAAATATGTTTTCTGCACCTGCAAAAACAGCTACATTCGCCAATATCTATTTTTAAGTTATCAACGTAGTACTACACCAACAGAAAAAGTGAACATTAGGTGTTCTAATCTCATATTTATCTAATGTTCCCCGCAATTATTGAATCTAACTCTATTTGCCAAGTTTTTACAATAGCATCAAATTAAAGTCGAGAAAATTATGTTAGGAGTTATTTACCTCACTTATGAGTCAACAGATAATACTTAGATGTCAGTTAGATGCAGAAAATGCATTAATAATTATGACACATTTATTACCTTGTACCCAACCAAATGGTTAAGTAAAAGACAGAAATATTACATAGAAAAGACAAAATATAATTTTACAGTTTACTAAACAAAAATGATATATATTTTATATGCAATTGCAATAAAGTCTTATATTGTACATTCCTGGAAAACAAATAGAATCAATCAAGCTGTATGCTTTTCATTACATTTGCATTTGTTAACAACATACAAGATGATCCATAAAGGCTTAAAGCCTGAAGATGACACTAAATCTCTAAAAAGCAGGTTACACCGACCTGCCGTTGGGTGTGGGGTTTCTCACTGTTGATTGAAGATCTTATGGTGGCTTTGAGTTGTTATTACTCCCCTTTGGGTCGTTGTCTCTTTGACACATTCCCCGTTTCCCTTCTTTTTTCTACTTTTTCAGGAAGTTGAATATAAGGTAAAGAAAAGGCCAAAAATTAATCATATCAAACAGAATAAAATAAATGGTACTTTTTTTTTACTTTTGTCAAGTTTTATTCGCCCATTTCTTATTTTTTCATGATTTTGGAATGTTTTACATTTTTTCTACATATCTTCACTCCTAAATTTTTTTCAATGTTGGTCAGAGAAAAAGGATAATATTTCCTTTATGTATACACAAATACTTGTCTCTACAAAACGAGAGAGTTGGCACAAATGATTTTATTTCCGTCAATTCACAGGACTGTCAGGAATCTCCTTACGGAATCGAGATGCAAGTCTATTAATGATACCAAAACTCGTTCGAAATGCCTTGTTTCACAGACTGCGAATTGCTTAGGTCTTCTGATTTTATTAAATGGTGAGATTGCTGGAAAGTAATTATACTAAAAGAAGTTTGTCGAAAAAAATAATCTTTCACAAAAAAGAGATTTTTTTAGCCACCACATCCTTCATAGCAATCAGCTAAACTCAGATGTAATTATCCGCGTAAACCTGATCCTATTGTTAAGCTAATACACAGTGATCAGAATGACGAGGATAAGAATACTGAATGCAGCAAGAATGGTATGTTTCTTTTAGTCTTCAGTATACTTATCCGCGTAATTATGATCATTGTATATTGGCTCAACAATAGGATCAGTTTTACATGGAGAGTACATAATTGTTATGAAGGGTGTGACAATTATCATAATCGATTCAATTAGCTCGAATTATCATTATTTTTTTTTTGCATTACCTATCATGAGGAGTCTGTTTTGTGAGTTTCGACAGATTAAGACGAGAAGATGGATACCCAATTTATCCTTTAAATGTCATGGAATATTTGGTTTTGTTGTAACAAGTTACAACAGTCATCATATTTTTTACCAGGGGATTTATATTCCAGACAGATTATAACACAGACTCGCGTTGTCTTAATATATATATCTCCTGAATGCAAATCTCATTCCCGTATTTGAGGCAAATCTTTCACAATTAATTTACAAATAATTCATATAAATTTTCTTTTTATACCTAATGATATCTTTTCTGTTATGTAATAAGAAATAAAAATGTCAAGATTAGTAATAATAACACAAGCAGATTTAAGATTATTAGATTTGTTAGAGTCACAAAGCGCACAGCATAGCGCTATCCATTTCCAGTAACCTGTACGGGGCCGTTTTGATTCGTGTTCTTACAGAAAAAGTTCTATTACTATACGGAAAAAAATAAAAAATCAATAAATTGACAGGGAATCATTAATTAATTTACACTGTTAAACTAAGGGTGATTTAGATTTAATCTATTTGTTGCGCTGCAGGTTAATTGTTTTTCGTCGGTGCTACTACTTCTCACAGCACCTGATAGCATAGAACCATTGGATGTTTCTCTGGTAGTGAAATATTTTTCGATTTTTTCTGTGCCGTGAATTTACATAAATTTTCCATTTGATGCATGATTATTTTTCTTATTCGTTTTAAATGTATTGGGATTATTATTTTTACATCTTTTTAGAAAGTTGATTGATGGAGAAGTGATCATACGATCCCTGTTCAGTCCGATATCCAGAAGTATTTAAACAAAAGAATTTGAGCTCTCGTTTAGAAAAGATAAAAATGTCAATTGCATTGTTTAGGTCCGTTTTTATGTGCTTTAAAAGTTTCTTTTAATATGAAATATTCTATTTTTTCATGAAGATTTGACAGACTTCGATATAGACAAATGACAAAAAGTTTTTAATTGAAACTACTTTGTATATTTTAGAAGAAAATAATATTTTCGGAAATTTGCCTCTTATATAAACTAACTTATGAATCGTAGTGTTTCTTATACCTTGACATTGACCAGAAAAAGTATGCATTTTCTTTAAATAATCATCTTTCCATGTGCCAATTTTCGGCAGGGTACATGCAGTGGTTCAGATACAATAAATTAAATAAAATTACCACATTTCTGTTTTTGTTTACAAAATCGATTACTACTCACTTAGGGACGTGGTTTCTTTGAACGCCCTTTCAATGGAGACACGCCTTTTTTCTGATTGATACGTAGACTTAAAAATTGAACCAATGAAATCTTGTGGTGATGTTTACCATTGAGATCGTGGGTATAAAAGGTAAATGTTGCTGTTTCAGGACAACAAAATTGTACTTAGCAACATCGAAAGACTTTTGGATCGCCGCGTTTCTTATGCAGAAATCGTCACTAAATTGGCCTTTAAATGAAGTGTGTTTAAAAATTTTGTCAATGTACATGCATTTTAATGTCCGATAGTAATTGATTTTATCCAGTCTGTCCATTGAATATTTTTAGCACGACAGTCAATTGTCTAAGAAATTCCTGTATCACTCCTTCTTGTGGTCAAGTTTAATCACTTTTTCCCTACAAAGCAAAGGTCTGGGAATTGACTGACGTTTTCACTAAATATTATATCTGTCTATTTCTTTTTCAGTCTCAAGATTTTGTCGTTTTTTTACTTTCGTCGCCATTCTCTTATTTTGTTTAGAAAAAATTATGAACACAGAACACAGAAGAGTTTTTCTAGAAGGGAGAAAATTTCATTCCACTACATTTCCCGCTGTGTTTTTTACAGGTTGTCACCGCATGTTACTTAAAAATAGAAAAGCAAATGACATACCACTTAAATTCGAATAAGAGTACTACATGTCAATAAGTTAACTTGGTAATTTTGAATTACATTGGTTGATTGTCATAGAGTTATAAAAATTATGAAGTATAAACGTCCTGTCTGTCGTTGTTTCCTTCTCAATATAGAGGAATGCTTGTAGGGATTACAAGGTACAAACTAAGAAAATACTTGAAAATAAAATTTAAAGACGTGTATTCAGTTTTAAAACCGGTTAAAAATATAACTTGGATTTTGGCAATTTAGTAGCAAAACAACCCAAACTGCTTTAACCCAGGTATATCGATAAATTTGGTCTAAAACATTTTACCAGTTAATACTCTGTTAGTCAACGATCTGGATAATGGGACATGGATGTAGTGTTATTTGAAAGTAAGTGAGAACCAAACCGTTAGTCTAAAACGAATAATCCAAGGACAATGGCAACATCGGAAAATAAAGAAACAGAGACATGACATTGATATGGCACAGAAAAGAAACATGAAGACTCACACACATACATGATGAACAAAACAGTTCCAATAAAAACCATGAGTGAGAAGATCATGATATCATTCCACGAAATCATCGAAATTTAGAAATAAATCGCTCAATTCTGTGCTAGGAGGACACCTTGAACTTACTATGATTAACAAAATTCATTGTTGAGTTTCATGAAAAACAATAAAAAAAAACGTTCTTCCGCCGTTGAACTATGAGTAACCATATGTTAATAAACACTTTGCCACATGTACATCTACTCCATATATACTTTGTTGTTTATCCACTATTAAGTCATTTCTGGACTATTTTTATTATGGATATGGTATAGTGACAAGTATGTCTCCAACGCATTTCTACTTCAAAGTCATTCAAAGCGGAAATTGTGTGGTGGTGGTGGAAACTATTTTCAAAAATCCAATATTGTATAAATTTTATTATACAGGGATTTATGTTTCAATCATTGGCACAATGTATCAGAATTCTTGAAATAGCAAATTTTATTTTTGACATTAGGGACGACATTGACAGCAATAACGAAATTGTGAAATTATTTTAATGAAAATGGAAAATTTGAATGAGTGCTTATTTCAAACACCGACAAAAATAATAACTTTTTGTGTCTGTACAGATCTTCTTATCCACTTATTATAATAGCAATATTTAGACAGCATAAGGGAAAAGTATAAGTAAAAGCGGGATTACATAGATTTGAGGAAAGGGGCCTTATTTTGTTAATTTACGGACCCGTAGTAGCTAATAAAAACTAAGAAAGCGAATTCTATTATAAGTTTTGTGAACATGGTCGCGGGATAGCAAGCAAACCTGAGCTTATTCGAGATTATAGGACCGGTTCCCTGATTTGATGAGATAGAGAGAGAGAGAGAGAGAGAGAGGAGGGAGAGAGAGAGCGAGAGAGAGAGCAAGAGCGAAATTCTTTGTTACAGTATTGGAATGTGATAGAAATACAACTAAAAAACGAAGCAAAATACTTGAATGTATTGTAAATAAAAAAAGAAGATATTAAAGCCAAAACAAACACAATAATTGGACAAGAGCGATGCCCTTTCGAGTCTCAAAACTATACTGATTTGGCAAGATTTTTACAGGTAATATCTGTGACAATTCATCAGGTTTGCCTTCCTCCGTCATTTTAAGGTCGATAGACACTAATATTCATATCCATGAGATTTTGCTGCAAGCCGGCACAATTGCAGAACCAATCATACCAACCTGATATCTGTAATAAAACTTATTCTTTCTAAAGTTGAGGTAAAAATGAACCTTTTTTCATAAGATTTTTCTCTGTTTTTTCCAAATTGGTATTTTATATGATTTTTAATTGCAACGAAAAAATGTATATGTCACCATGTTTTTAACAGAGATATTATTTATAGTATCCGGATTTAACGTTATTTACGGGAAAAGGGAGCTAATTTGCGGGAAATTGGACAAAATGTGACGTTTCATATCTGTTGAGACAATTACGACGTCAAATCAATACTCCGACCCGAAAAGTATCCGATTCTTCATTTTTCAAATGCGCGATTGAATTGCACAGCGCAACAGTGTCTATCTACCTTAACATACCTCTTCGAATTTTAGCCCAGTAGTCCCTAGTCGAAGGCAATTCGGCCGAAACGTTGGGCACTCAACCTTTTCTCCCTTTTTTCATTTAAAATTATTTTTAATAAACATTAGTGTTTTTTTCCTTTTTAAATTGTGGCCAAATATAACAGTTTTATTTTGTTTAAATATTTTTTTTCACTTTCTGCCACATCTTGTGTCATACACACTCCGGCAAATCGCTTTTCGGCTCACAAGTTCTATTGGCCATAATGTACTGACATTTAACTATCAAAACACGCATTCAGACGTATTCAGATAAAAGTGGATTAATATTTATATTAAATGGAGATGTATTGAAAAAAAACTTACATGGCATTTATGCATACGTATGTAGGCCGAGAAATTTGTTAAACATTTTTTTCACACCACTTGCGGATAAGATATTATTTTGACGTCTTTTTGTGGGCTTTTCAATGTCCCAATTGTAACAATATACAATTACGGCCCGCATAGGAGGTGGACATCAGTAATGAGAAACCAAAGTCAGATTTATCTCTTCATTATTCTAGGTGGCGTACAACTCAATCACCGGGCTCAATCAGGTCCTTATCAGCTTCTTGCTGGTCAGTTAAGACAGTGTTTACATATAGATGATCTAAACCAGTTACAGATTGCTTTATGTTTTATCAGGGACTATATATAGTCCCTGGTTTTATCTAACTAAATCTAATTAATTAAATTGATTAATTTCATGATCTTTATGAAAAGCATTTTAGAAAAACTTTTTTGAAAAAAATATTTTATAAATATTGACATAAGTATTCATTTGATTGAACGTAAATTATAAAGAATTGAACATACACATGATAATAAACATGATGATATATTGAAATATTTTCTCCTTTGCTTTTCAGTATAATTGAATTTGTTCTAAAAAATGAACTTAGTGAAATAAAGCTTGTTGATGAATGGGTTCAAATTGTTATTTTTACATGTCATAAATTGAAGACTTCAAATTAAATTTAAGATTTTTAAAAACTCTCACAGGAACTTTCTATACGTTTTCTGAAATTGCAAAACATCAAACATGATTTCGCTAGCAAGCTTTTAGTTCAGTTATATTCAGTGGTATCTATAATACCTTGATTGTTTCTGCCAGTCCTACGATTCTTTCAATGTAGACCCTTTTACTTGATAATAACTTAGTGTTTTTTTGTTCATTCTGGTCCCTTTAATAAGAAAGTGGGAATATTAACAGCAACTTCATATGGGGCAAGAAATCTGTGATCTCCATTGTCACACAATATGCCCTAGTGTGCTCATTTACAATTTCTTTAAACTTTTTGTCTTTATTTAGTCTACCCACGGGGTGTGGTTTGGGGTAACTTTACAAATATATTGGAACGGATGTGCTGGCAGTAAAATTTAAACCCAACCAATATTCATATATTTTGCCAAAAGTGAAAAAGGAAACCTTTCACATATTTCTGAAATATTGCAACCTATTCATATATTCCTGGGTGTTATGATCCCAGGGAGACCTGTACTTCAAATTTTTCCTGTACCTAGGCTGTTCCTATTTTATTGGGTTTAAATTTTTTGCTACTTTTGAGGGTTAGAAAAAATTCTTAGCTATTTATTTAGGTATTAATATTTATGAAATAATTTTTGGGGACGGACAAGTACCGTGTTATATTTTTTGGTGTTTTGTTTGCATAGAAAATTAAGAAATATACCCTGGATATATACATGGGATTTACAAATATGATAATTTGATTGATTTGTCAGCATAATACTGATTACATTGATCTAGCCAATTCATTTCATAAGAAAACATAACAGAAAGCTATTAAATTGTACCAATATAATTTCAGTTTTTATTTTTTATGTAAAAATGCCATAGGTATTTTTTGGAGGGGTACTTGTCTTGTTTTTTTTGCGGGGTCACTTATTTCAGCATCCCGAGGTAAGACAACACTTTACGGGTTGACAATTATTAATGTCAAACATAATTATAAACAATGTCTCCCTGACATTTACCCTATTTCCTTTCTTTTTCATATTGAAAAATAAACGAACGAGATGGGGATTGGTGCCGTCTTCAAGGGTCGTGGAATACGAACAAATATGCCGGAGATAAAAATAAATTTGACTCTCCCCATGTTAAGTGCCAAATCACAGGTAAAACAAATTTAAAGCAAAACATTCGAATGTTCGGAGATTTGACGGTAAAAAATGCAGTTTACAGGCGACGTGTAGCAGAGCCTATATACGGATATTTTTGACCGTCAAATCAAGATAGATGTCTCTGGACATTCAAATAATGTACTGTTATTGCAATTCTAATGCAACCAAACAGTTCCGTGTCTTATTTGCATTTAATGTAGTTGTAAGTTTACAAGGAACCAGACTTGACAGGGAACCTTCTTTGTCCAAGGTATGTACATCGTGGAATTGACGGTCAGTTTTGACCAATCAAATTATCTGTTACATACATTTTGTAACTGTTGCATTAGAATAAGTGGTAGGAAATAACCAAGGTGATAATGTATAATTAAATGATAATATTAAAATGTAATGAATATTAAAGATACTAGTCCAATGATGGTACATTACACATTAGTTTTTATATTGATACTTTTGGGGTTGAGTGAATATATCTTTTTGTTTTGACTTTTGTCGGTGTTGTCGTGAACTGCCAACCTGAGTAAGTACTGCAACTCTCATGTGTTCCACGGAATATTGGCAAAACCTGAAATGTTTACTGATGGTTATGTCTTTGTGATGGATCGAAGATGCTCAGCAAAGCGATCACCCAGTTTGTGGCAAGTCTCACCACCATATATTATTAACAGCGTCTACATACGATAGCACATTACATTCTTGATCGTGTATGCATAACAAGAACTGTATAATGAAAGCTAGGCTGATTTTGTAAGAACCATCCGGACCCTTGATGAATTCCGTTTTCATAGTAAAGGGACACGTTGGACAGATCTTTTGACCATAATGTCGCGCTCCCATGTATTTGTTGTTCCTAGTCTGGAGTGTCTTGATTTTGATAGACACTAAGTGATTTCTCAAGACTTTTCCTTTGCAATTGGTTGTAATTGGGAAAGATTGGAATATTTCAGCCATCAGTGGATCTTCATGAATAATTTTTTTGAAATTCTGTACTAATATTTTCTGTTCAGCGACTTTGTGCGCATGACAAATTAAAGCTAAATGAACTTTTCTGTTTTTTTTCTTTTTCTTTTGGTCATAGCCCTTCTGCGAGAAATTGTAAAAACCTAGTCAACAGCTCTGGAAATAACTTCCACTGGGTATCCTCTTCTAATGAAGAGTTCAAACATCAGAGCACACTGTGACTTGAAGTCTTTGTCATCACTGCAAATACGTCTAAGCCGTATAAATTGAAATTTAGGGATAGCGTCTTGCAAGTAGTAGGAAAACAAAAAGGAAAGTCCAAATAGGAATGTGAACCTGTTGGTTTGTAAAAAAAATGATTTCGATAGTCCGATTTCTTGATTCATACATTTAGTGTCAAAAAAGGAAGGTTTAGATTCACTGATGAAGAAAATATTCTTTATAGCTGGATGATAAGTCGACACAAAGTGGATAAATGTCTCTTGTTCATGTCGACGTTTGGAGGTTGCACCAAATACAAGTACGTACATCATCAACGAATCTTTTGTATAAACCCGTTGTTGGGCCATCTTTACGAGCCAAGGTTACGATCCGCCTACTCCTCTTCGAAGAGGATTAGGCGGTTTATAACCCTTGGCTCGCGAAGATGTAAATGGCCCAGTGAACTCTGAGAACATTTTTTCTTCCAAAAAGCGATAAAATTGCAGACGAGCTGGGCCCATTTTCGTTCCAATCGCAACTTCATGTAAAGAAACATTTACATTCACATCGTTTTTATCAACAACAACGCACCCGTAAATTGAAGGACGTTTGGTGAATAAGGCCTCTGCTGTGAAATCTATTGAGTAATATGTACTTTCTCCAGCAAACTAACTTAATAAGTTGTTGATGAGGTTTAATTAAGTAAATGACGAACAAGAGCTCAGAAGTTCTTGAAATTATGATAAAGCATTGAGTGCAGGTGAGTAGGTTCAGTGTAATTTAAGTCATAAAAGACACAAAAGACACCTAGTTATTTTTTTCTGTCGCTGTTCAACAATTAAATAAGCACTCAATTGAAATTTATATCTTTGCTCTTCCACTTTTATTATCTGATATCAAAACATAGCATATTTTGAAAGATTGAGCCAACGATTGAAACGTAAATCCATGTATCAAAATAAAAATTGTATAATGTTGAACTTGTATGAATTAGTTTCCACCACCACACAATTTTTGCTTTGACATTGAAGTATAAATGCGAAGGAGACATATTCGTGACTCTATTGTATTCAAAAGACGGGTAAGGCAGTTTAAGCAGTTTTGCTACTAAACTGACACAATTATAATCTGTTTCAAAACTGAATAAATTCTTATTAATTTTATTTTCAAGTATGTTCTTTATTTTGAAGACTATAACCCAAATAAAGATACAGTCTATGATGTGGAGGAAACTGTACCAGGAATATTATACAATTATCACCCTGGATTGTGTGTGACCCAGCGGTTTCTTTGCCCGCGATAGTAAGGTCACCCGAGAGTTTGCTCGAGAGTTTGCTCGAAGGTGACCTTTATTAACCGCTTGGTCAAACACTATCTAGGGTGGTAACTGTTATATCGTACCGAATTTTCTTCTTTACCGGTTGACCTTCCTATACAATAAAAAGTTAACCGGTTAACCAAGCAAAATATCAAATGTCATGTGACATCATTTTAACAAATCAGATTATGGATGAGTATATAATATTAGTTAAATAAAATGAGTATATAATATTAGTTAAATATTTTCTATAACTCTAGGATGATCAACCATTCAAATTAACATTACCAAGCATTTAAAATTATTGATATGTTTTATTGATGTAAATTATGTCAATAGTTATTTCTCATTTGACCATATATTTAGGTATTTATATTTAGGTACAGGGAGATAACCGACCGATGTTTCTCACTAACCATTAGGATCTTTGATGAAAGTCAAAATCAGCGAAGGACAGAGATTTGCACTATTGCAATTGAGATGCATTTCAAATGTGAAAAAAGTATAAAAAAAGTAACAAAAAAGTATAAAAAATTCAGAGAATGCACTTTTTGAAATCGAATTGGCTTTTAGGCTAGCACCCAGGAACTGACTTTTGGGTTTCTGAATACCCTCGGGGACTAACAGCCCGTCAGCAGAGGCATTAACTCAGTGCGAATGAATAACAAAATACCGGAGTACTATGCAAATGCCCAATTCCACAACTTATTTTACTCTAGTGCAGATCACATCACAACAATTGGAAGACCTTCAAATAAACGATAGGAAAATTTGATTGAGAAAAATTAGTAATTATAAGATCTAAATTCAAAGGCCAAATCACCATCTAATTAGTAAGTTAATACTTAACAAAGATATATGAAAGGTGATGCAGAACAATTTTCCAATATGATCTACTAGTATTTAAGACGAAGCCTTCCAACCTAGTTTAAAACAAAATTTCAAAGTTTAGATATCTCAAGTTCTGAAATTTAATCGACGCAAGGACAAATGCCAAAATACTGACCACTGATTTTGTAAATACCCCCGTGGACTAACATTCCACCAGCACCTACGGTTTCTCCGTTCTGTCCACAAACCATTCAATCTGAAAGGATTTAGGGTATTTAAAACCTAAAACCAACTATAAACCTATTTGGCTGATACATTTCATCCTTTCAAAATGACTTGAATGCTATGTTCTCTTATTTCTTTCCAGTTTTCACATTCCCTGAACGGTGGTTAAACATTTGTTCTCCTCTCTAGAGAGGAGAACAAGTTTCGTGACATTTCCCGCCAAATTTATTCGGAATACAATCCTCGGTGTTATTCGTCCAGTCATTAGAGAAACAGTTTCCACAACTTAAACACGTTAATAATGAAATCTCGTTAAATAAATTTTGAAATTTTTAAAAGCTCGGCAGCCTCGCTTTCAAACATTTACAAAATTTATTTAACTCGATGTGAGAAATTTCATAATCAACTAGTTCTCGTTATTGAAACTATATTTAATCTATGCACCATCACATAGCTTATGGATGGGGTAATAACAAAATTACCGAACACAATTGTCCATAGCCGAAACCTGAAGGGCAAGTCAGAGACAAATCGAGTGCAAAAACCACTGCAGAGGTATTGACTTGGTATATAGTTAACATTTCAAAGGAAATGGTTGGTTAAACCGATTTTTAGCTCACCTGGCTATGCCAGGGTGAGCTTTTGCCATCACTTGGCGTCCGTCGTCCGTCCGTCCGTCGTCCGTCCGTCGTTAGCTCAATTTCACAAAAATCTTCTCCTCTGAAACCACTGGGTCAAATGGAACCAAACTTTAACTGAATCATCACTAGGGTATCTAGTTTCAAATTTGTTATTTTGTATGTCTTAGGTCAAACAACATGGCTGCCGTTACTAAAAATAGAACATAGGGGTAAATTACAGTTTTTGGCAAATGACTCAAAAACCGTTACAGATATCAAAAATCTGACATGGAGTAAAAATGATCAGCATGAGAAGATCTACCCATGCTGAAATTTTGAAGAAAATTTGACATGACAACCCGTCTAAAAGTTATTGCCCTTTTTCCGTAAAATTTTCAAAATTTTGATGTTTTTTTATTTTTTATTGAACAAACTATAACAGATAGAGGTTAAGTTTAAATTGCAAAAATGTTCAGCATGTTAAGATCTACCCACATGGATATTTTGAAGAAAATATAAGTACCTATATATGAGTTGTGGTCCTTTATTGGTCAAATTTTTCGTGATTTTTTACTTTTTGTCCTATATTTCAAAAACGCTTTGAGATAGAGGTCAAGTTTAAATTGCAAAAATGTTCAGCATGT
>MJUU01056093.1:56728-68431 GCA_002080025.1 Modiolus philippinarum
TGGACGATTTTGTAAATAAATAATGTAATCTTGGTGTCATTCAAAATAATTATCCTAATCCTCCTTGTCATGAAAGTAAATAATTTTGATTTGAAGAACATTTTTGTTGTTGTAAATGCATATAAATAATTTGATTTGGTGGGACATTTGGTGAAAATAAATAATTTGTTCGAAATTTTCGTGAAAATATAAATAAATTTTCTAGGAAAATCGACCAAGCCTCCCCTGCAAACCAACTTGATGGTCGTCCCCTAACAGATATTACCTATAAAAAATGCCAAATCATGAACATTATCAAAATGGAAATATTGTAATTTCAATTAACGAAGTTGGATCTTAAAATAGACTTGCAAAATGGTCGATCAGTCCCAATAAAATGGATATTTTCTCTGTTCAAGGAACTGTCGTTGTTTCTCACCGCAGTTACATGCATGTCAAGTATGCTTTGGTTAGGTCGCCGAAAATGTTCACCTAATTTACAATATTTTCATTCGGTAACTTTTGTTTATGTTCGACCAACAGTAAAGTAAAAAAATGGTTGAACGTGCACTACTGAAAACGTAGTGCATATGAACTGTTTGCTGTAAAATGATCTATTTGGGTGACACTAGGGTAACATAAAAACAACGTTGGCACAGCATTGCACTCCTTTATAACTTTCAATCCAGAAATCTACCATTAAGATACACTATATAATAGTTTTTTCCACATAAAACAAAGTACATGAAATTCACCTCATCGAATATGAAAGAAAAGAAGTCTTTTTGTCTAAACTGAACTGAAGGTATCAGTAATTGAATCCAAGATGTTCTATGGAAATAAAATTAATATACCGTAGTAAGATACACTAACACCTAATTTGTATTCACCAGCCCAGCAGTCAGTATTTCGATGCTGACCCGAAAGCCGATTCTATTTGGAACCTTGCAATATCTTTGTGGCAGGTTCTGTTGAAATCTAAGCAGTATCTCCCTCATACAAAGCTCTGTCCTTCGCCGATTTCTGGCTTTACATTTAGATCATATTGGTTAATTGTTCCTTATCAGTTTTTGAACATGTTTGGGTTTATGGTCTTCCAAACGTTTAGATTTTATCTGTACTGAAGAGACATAAGTTGTCGAAATGCGCATATGCAGAAAATAAA
Organism: Modiolus philippinarum; assembly: GCA_002080025.1. Lineage (NCBI taxonomy): Eukaryota > Metazoa > Mollusca > Bivalvia > Mytilida > Modiolidae > Modiolus > Modiolus philippinarum. The sequence goes on from MJUU01056093.1 coordinate 57,873, forward strand.
TTCACGGTAATTTCGGTATTTATGTATTCATAGTTCACCACTTCGGCTACAGAGCTGCCAGGCGCGTCCCCAGATGGCGGATAAGGTAATGTCCTGTCTATACGGCATTGTTATGTCATAATATGGAACTGTGTGGCGAAACGCCACGCTCTATTCAGTATTGATAACGCTTTTGTATTTCTGGTATAAGAACAGACTCACGTGGCAGTTAAAACTCGTTGCTCCAGTTGTGATTTCCACCTTTATATTTGTTGTCTTTCACTGATAATTTTTTGAATTGATTAACTTGTTCTCATCCTGATATAGCTGAAATAATGCACACTTGTCGTTAAACTCTAACTAATCAATCAATAAATCAACATCTACCTCGTATCATAAGTTGTTGGATTTCTTTACTTTGAGGTTCCTCGTATATATGCTTTCAACCGAATTTGTATGTGCATTGTCTAAAAAATTAAATTATATTTTATGAACAAATTCAGGGATATGCAAATTCATGCCCTTGACGATGTTTACATTATGATGCTTAAACTTATAATCATTAAAATCATATTCTCATTTCTCACATTTGTTTTTCATTACACTTCAGGCTTGAACATGGCATCAAATAATGTGCTATGTGGTCCATGTGGATATCAAAACATCCCTATAGATGCGCATAAGTGGTGTACCGATTGCCAAGAAGGATTTTGTAAGGATTGTGAGAAGATGCATAAGGCTTCAAAGATTTCGAGGGAACATACACTAATTGGAATAGAAGATTATCAACAGCTTTCTAATATTTCTTTTCAAGAAACATGCGAAGAACATGAAAAGACTTTCAACTCGTATTGTACGACACACGATAGAGCTTTGTGCATTTCATGTGCACTGTCTCGACATAAATCTTGCGGGGACATTATTCCTCTTGAGGATGCAGCGAAAAATGCAAAAACATCAACTGCATTAATTGATTTAGAAGAAACCATTTCAGTCGGTCTTAAAAACATTCAAAGCATAATTCAAAATACTAGTCTGGAACACCTTGATCAGCAAGAGAAGAAAATTAAAGAAGAGATCAAAGAGACTAGAGCTGAATTAAACAACCATTTAGATGAAATGCAACAAAACTTGACTTTGGAGTTAGAATCAAAACTTGCTAAGTACAGATCAAAGACTAACGAGGTTTTAAAACATGTTATAGAATTGGATAAAAGTATAAAGCATTTGAGAGATGACACAAATGAGATAAAAAATCTCACGTCCGATTTACATATTTTTCTTGGAATCCGTCAGATAAATGGAAAAGTCCATGAATGCTTTAAATCAATGTCGAAATATAATATTACCGATAAGATCAATGTAACTTTCGAGATTAATCAAATTCTAAATTCTCTCCTGAAGAATACCTTTGGAAACATTAACGTTAAAGTAACGGAAATAAATATACCCCTGTTACAACCAAAGACAATTCAGGCACAAACATGTGTAAATCCTGTATCTAAAAGCGTCATCGGTCAACCACAAACACATTTACATCTCGTAACTAAAAGCGTTATCGGTCAGGCACAGACACATGTAAGCACTGTAATCGGTGAAGCACAAACACATGTACATGTAATCGATCAGGCACAAACACATGTACATCCTGTAATCGATCATGCACAAACACGTGTACATCCTGTAATCGATCAGGCACCAACACATATACAACCTGTTATCGGTCAGGCACAAACACATGTACAGCCTGTAATCGACAAGGTACAAACACATGTACAGCCTGTTATCGATCAAGCACAAACACGTGTACATCCAGTATCTAAAAATGTCAATGAAGTCAGAGTTTCACTGAAACAAACGTTTGAGATTCAATTCATGCGTGTTTCAGGGTGCACTATCTTACACAATGGTGAATTGATATTTGCGGAGTACTGGGGTAACAGACAGTTAAGGAAGTGCAATCAGAATGGAAGACATGTCAGTTACATTCCCGTGTCTAGTAAACCGTTCGATGTAACAGTGATAGACTCGGACCGTATAGCAGTGTCATATGGCTATTCAAGGTATATTGAGATTCTTAACATCCAACACTCGACAGTAGAACAAAAAGTAGATTTGGACAACAATACCTGGGGCTTGTCTTATCAAAAGGATAAGCTTTATGTTGTGGTTTCCGGTCGTGGTATTGCAATCATCGAATTATCGGGAAAAAAAGTGGAAACTTTAATCATAAACGTCCACACACAGAGCTACGTAACAACTTCACAGGACAGATTATACTACTCAAATTACCGTACAGTAACATGCTGTGACATGTCTGGAAAACAGATCTGGAAATTCAAAGACGATTCTATACAAGGAACATATGGACTGACTGTTGATTACAATCAGAATGTATTTGTTGTAGGGTACGATTCTCATAATGTCACATGTATATCACGTGACGGGCAAACAAAGAAAACATTGCTTACCGGATCTGATGGTTTAAGCAAACCACGAGCTATTAGTCTAAATAAGGATACTGGGGATATGTTGGTTTGTAATGACCATGATAATAATGCTTTTGTGTTTCAAATTATGAAGCATTGAGATGTGTTTATGTGTTTATTTGAAACATAATGTTTGTTGTGTTGTCAAGTGTAAGATTGTTGTGTTGTCAAGTATTAATTTGAAACAGAATGTTTGTTGTCAAGTGTTATTTTGAAACAGAATGTTTGTTGTCAAGTGTTTATTTGAAACAGAATGTTTGTTGTCAAGTGTTTATTTGAAAGAGAATGTTAGTTGTCAAGTGTTAATTTGAAACAGAAGTGTTTATTTGAAACAGAATGTTTGTAGTCAAGTGTTTATTTGAACTCAAATGTTTTCGCTTTGACAATTTTTTTTATAATACAACTGTTTACTTTACACTAGGGTTTGGGTAATTAAAAATGAAATGGTGATTAATTGTAATGCATTACATTTTTTGATGTAATGCAAAGTAATGTGTTACGAAGAATTTTTTTCATACATGTAATAGTAATAATTCACGCTTCCTGTTTTCAGATTTAGTTTTAATAGGCAAGGCAATATATCTTGTGACGGATGTACACTTCTTAGACCAGGATATTTTGAGGAAGTTCCTGTTTTAATTGACAAAAAACATACCTTTATCCTTTATTGGAATTTTTATTGGATCCTCCTCTTTTGACATGGTGATTGCGGTTGTTTTGCCTCCATATCCTTAACCTTGGCCTTTATTGTTTGAAAACTGTACTGGAGGCGTGTAGCGAAAGGGTGGTGGTGGTGGTGGTAATTCCTTCTCTTTTAACCTAAAAAGGTCTCTTTTTCTGAATTGATCGTTTTTAGGACCAGAATGACTATTCTTTTTTCCACCCAAAGTATAAGCCATCTCGAAAGCTTCTTTTGTAGTTTTTCCTAAATCTTTCAATTCTTTAAATGCTTTGCCGAATAAATACTTGTCACTTTTCTCTAAAGTCTCCGACTAATCTTTTAGCACCTGTGTCTTGCTTTCTTAGAATCACTGTTTATCGTTTTCAAAATAGACAAATGTCTGTGATAATTAATTACAACATCACATTGGCCCACTTTCTCTACAAGGCCAATTAAGTGGTTAAAATCTAATTGATCAATATCTCTTTCATTATTACATGCCTTCTTCATAGTCTGTAATGTGTTCCAAATGTGACCTACCGGTCCCATAACTAACATTAATTTTGTCTGGACAGCAGTTAAAGCTTTATCAATATATTCTTGTTAAGATATTTACCCTGCTGTCCTATAATCGATTTTATCAATGGATCAATTTCTTTAATTTTCAATACATTTCGGAACGGGGCTTGTTTTCAAAATGAGATCGTCTATCTCATCTGAGGAAATAAATTTATTAAAATTACTTCTGAATAATTTGCCGTGTCGGATGTAAATTTCAAACCTCATTCGTCTTTAGTGTGTGGATTAAAATGCTTTACATCACTAAATGTACGACTTGAAAAAGTCTCACTAAAACTGAAGATTTAGCTATTGACCTTTCATGATGGTCATCAGATGTTTTGCCCATAAGGGTGTCACTTTTATTGCCACTAGAGGCGCCACTTTCATTGCCACTAAGGGTGTCTTTCATTGCTTCTAAGGGTGTCTTTCATTGCCACTAAGGGCGCCACTATTATTCCCACTAATATAATTCCCACTAAAGGGATGCTCATTTCCGCTGAGGGGTGTACATTTTCCTCTTCAGGAATTAGGTGTTCTACTTCGAGAACGTCTTTTTTTCTTTTGCTTTTATTATCAGAGTTCGCTTTCTTACTTTTTCTCCCATGTGAGGTTTCATTTGAGCTATTAAGTAGACTAAAATCCGCCTTCTCATGAATGGATATATTATTCCTGTCTTCATCAGACATAATATGGAAAAAAACTTAAAATCAACAAAGTGTATAATCCAAAATGAAAGAAAGGAAAATAACGATCTACACTGAGCGCTAGCTAGATGGAAAATAAAAGCATGCACGTTGGAACGTGCAATATTCTTTGGGACTGGCTAGTCAAGCTGCATACGCACATCGTAGCAGCGGAAGATATCACTTTCATATCTTGTTAAGGTTATTCATAAAATTAGGATTCCATTGCACATACTTCATGTGTTTATGAAATATCTAATTCTATAGCTTATTTATCATTGAAACATTTTTCTCCCTGATTTTTATGGTGTCATCCTGGTTTGCCCACTTTAAATAAGAGGTATAAATAAACATAGAGGTTTATGTTCTTTTAAGAATTAAAGTTTGTTTCCAACTTGTAGTATATTAATTTCCTGTAAATCTTGTAGAAGTATATGGTTTATTTTGATAAACTGTAACGAAAATTTGTGTTTTTTTCCACAATTTACCAAGATACAATTATTAAACTTTGGTTAAATATCATTTTTAAATAAAATGTGATTGTTTTTATAGATACATAATGTATATTTTTGACAGATGATGAATGATGTAGTAATTCAAATAGCATTAAGATTTTGGTTAATATCTTGAATCTCTATAAGAATTTTTATCTTATTTATTATATCTAGCAATAAATTAGTTTGAATTCTTTTTAGCTTAAGGAGGTTCTCTCCTCATGTCTAGGGATTTCTGTCAGATTTTCGGGATTCTCTGGTTTTATCCATTTAAAACCATTATAATTTTTTGTTTGTGGACCCCATATTTTTCCCTTTAAATTCATTTTACACATCGAAAATTTAATTAAATTTTATTTATTTATACCTTGCTAATGTAAATAATATGAAAAATCCGAGGAGTTCAGTTTCCCGCCAAATTTTCAATCACTTATATCTCAAAAATGAGATCAACCTTTCAATATTTTTTCTGAAATTACTTCTTTTTTAGTTTCTATCAAAAAATTACATTTATTTGAATTCATATTTATTTTCAAAAGGAGTAGCGAACCTCCTTAAAACGCCACTTGCAATAAATCTTGAATTTCAACATATAGATAATTAAAGGAATATTTACATCAGTTCTATTCCAATGAGCTTGAAATTAAAGAAACAACTGAGACACCTATTTCAGCTTCGAACCTAGATATTTTGTTGTATATTGATGAAGATGGATGTTTGAAATCTAAGCGATATGACAAGCGTGATGATTTTAACTTCCCAACTTTCACTTTCTTAGCAGCAACATACCTACTTCTCCATTTCACAGTTGATTCGATACTGTCGAGCATGTAGTTTGTACAGTGATTTTTGAACAGAGCAAAAAGACTGTCCCAAAAGCTGCTTAGTCAGGGAGTGTTCAGCCTATATTAATTTCATTTATCAAAAAATTCTATGGCCGTCACCATAACATCATTCAAAGATCTGACGTGTCAGTTTCCCAAATGAAAGCGGACATATTCAGCTACATTCACGTCTTCCCGGATTTGACTAAACCGATTTTGACTTTTTCCTGGATTTACTCCCTTACAGTGGGACGGGTGCTGTTAACAGAGCAGGACATTCTTACCCTTCCGGAACACCTGATGTCACTCTCAGATTCATGGGAGTTCACACTGTGAGTGCCTTGGTTTTGAATGTTGTGTTTTTTATTTCTGTGCTTTGTAGCCGTCTAGCATCGTTGTTTTCTGTGTTCTCGTTTTCGCCATGTCTTTGGACTTCGAGTTTTGTAAATACTACTCCTTTGTTCCTTCGCGGTATTCTACTGTCGTTGTTTGTAAATTTTTCTGAAACCTTGAAATCTTGCACTTCATATTTGCAAATGGTGAATAAAAGGATATGGAGAAAATGCACATGAGACAAAGTCTCTACAAATGCATGGCAAAAACAAGCAAAGGAACAACGTTTTTATTGTTGTTCTTCATCTTCATCTTCATTGCAAACCACAATTTTTAATTCAGTCACTTTCAATTTCCTGTTTGAGGTAATCTCTACATGTATTTTCTTTTTAATCTTTTAATTAATTTTAGCACTTACACTTTTTTAAATTTGCTAAATCAAAACAAAAGATCAGTTAAAAACATTAATAGATGATAGAATTTAAAGGTTTGAAGGATAACTAGAGCAACAAGTTATAATTTCCAGTGGAAGAGGAGATAGATGAGTATGGGCAGGAAATTCAATCTTCTATATGGCACAAATGGCTGTGTTTTTTAATATTGCCTGAAGAAATCTATTTATTCTGCATAGAGCTGGGATCAAGTTGCCTTGATGGATCAAGTGGTATAGACATTGCACTTTATATGTTGAAATGCCCCGTAGTATGAACTATTTTTCGGATGTGCAATGATATACTTGAATACTTTAATGATCTTCCAAATGATTTGATGTGACCTGCACTGAAGAGAAATAAATTCACAGTAACCTCTGCATTGTGTTATTTATTCACACTTTTACATTATAATGTCTATAAACAAAACTGAAATTATTTTTATTCAGTAAGATACACCACACAAATTTATTAAGTAAACATATATCTATAACTAATGACTAAATACCGAATTCATTATAAATTTAGTTTCTGCATGTGGCCATTTCGACAATTTATGTCTCTTCAATGCAGATAAAATCTAAATAGTTGAAAGACCATAAACTCAAAATAAAGAGAATGAATAACAAATATGAATTATTAAATAGAAAACCAAAATCAGCGGAGGACAGAGTTTTTCATGAGGGAGATACTCCAGTTTTCGACATAATTTACAGAATTTAGATATTGCAAGTTTCCAAATACAATCGGCTTTCGGGTCAGCACCGAAGTACTGACTACTAGGCTCGTGAAAAACATCGGGGACTAGCAGTATGAACTAACCACAGTCCAAGCATATATATCTTAATTTCAAATTATAGGTCAGATATATCATTAAGCTTCCAAATTTGTTGGTTTTTATTGGTTAAAGTACAAAAGTTATTAGAAACAAATGAATTACTCCTATCATTTTCAATAAAAATATGTTCATACTTAGTACGCATTGTAGCATTGCTTTTATATTATGAATGTTTAATAATGCTATTTCTTACCCTTGCGGGTTGACAGCATACATATACAAAACACAAACAATTATAAACAATGAAACATATATACATTTAGAACAATAAAAATTATGCATCTATTTTGAGTCCACTCTCCTAAGTGCTAGTGACTTTTGAATGAAAGGGGCAGCAAGGTGCATAAGACAATCAGACGACAAAATATTTTCCAAAAATCTCCTTGTATTTTTTTCCATCAATTGTGGATTCATATTTTTTATTTTGATAAAAAAATCTTTTCTTAATAGTTCATTCTTTTGACAATGGTAAAAGAAATGCTCCTCATCTTCAATTAAATTTTTGTTACATTGTTTACAAAAGCGCTGTTCTCTGTTTATTTTATTGTATCTACCTCTTTCTATTTCTAAAATATGGTCACTTATTTTCATTTTAACAATTAATTTTCTGTTTTCAAAATTTGAATTTTCAATATAAGGTTCTAAAATGAAGTTTTTCTTAAGTTTGCTGTAAAGATATTCCATTTGCTTACTTCTGCAGATAAAATATACATATTTGAGACAGACTATACAGTTTTATGGTCATTTTTTGTCTTCTTTGTTTTTCTAACAAATTGATAATGGTGTAATTAAATGTGGGCAAACAAGGACTAAACCGATTTTTACATTCATTTTTAACACTTACTTAGTTTTTATAAGAAATATATCAATGTTTATACAATGATAAGATTCGTGTTATTGTTGACCTATCAATTGTCACATAGTTACATTCTCACGTCCATTCAAAAGTCTTCTTTTTCATAGTGCACACTTTTTCTACTTTTTCCATGTACTAAATAAGGGATAATTTTATTGTTTAAAAATTGTTGTTAGACAATACATTCATTTAATTTTATCTTACTCAAATGATCTTTGATCTGTAAAATATAGTTGTTTTTACATTTTCAATAAAAATTAATTCATAGACTTAATATACATAGATCGTGCACTCCAGACACTTCAATCATATTCGCCGCTTTTTTATCACCCTCTTGAAAAGTTAATGTCGCGCGGGGTGTTAATTGATTGTAGATGGCAAATAAAAAATGATAACAAGTCTACGATCGACTTTCGGAGGTTTAAGTTTCATACATTCGGAAGCAAACACCCATGATTTTCGAACATTTTAATAAATACACTAACAAACAAACAAGACAAGACAAGACAATACTTTATTAAGCCCCAGACACACTGAGGTGTACAAGAGGACAAAACATAAATAAACATAGAAACATGAAAACATATACCAAACAAAAAATGTCTCTGGTAATCCACTACAAAATTACACAAATACACAATATTATGTAATATAATATGAGGATAGGTATAACCTATGTGGAAGCGAAGCTGAATTCACTTGGTGAAAAACTGTTGTATACTGTAGGCCTTCCCTTTGTCAGTGTTTATAAGGGACAATAGGAAGATGGCATTGGCAGAACAAGAGGGAAGGATCTGGCTTATGGACCCCCTTTTTATGAAAAAAAAATCATGCTGAATAAACGCAAAAAAATCAATAAATAAATTCACTGGAACTACACTCTCCTTAAATCCAACTGGAACCACCCTTTGTGAAACACGACTAATGATCCACCCGGTAATGGATATTACAGCTTGAATATTTTCATGTGATGTAGCTGTGACTCCTTGTGTTATGCGTTGTCAAACAACGGCAGTAGAATACCTAAGGAACAAAGGAGTGAAATTTACAAAAATCGATTTGCAAAGACATGGCCAAAACGAGAACACAGAAAAAAATGATGTCAGACACAAACTGTGTGTGACAATGACTCTAGACAGATACAAAGCCCAGAAATAGAAATCAATGTCAAGCGTGTAAATATACGGTACAATCACATGCACTTGTTTCATTCGGGGTATCTTTCAGTATGCAAGGGGAAGGGAAGGAGACAAAAAATATGAAATATAGGCATAAATCGTGTAAAAACATTTTATAATGTCTTTTTCATTTAAAGTACTGTAGCAGTAAAATATTTCCGTCAGGAAAATTTGTCCAGACGGAATAAAGCTCATAGAAAGATATGTCCGCACATGTATTTTACTAGGAATAGTTGTCTGAGGACTTATTTTCCCAGAAATATATGTCTTCCCAGATTCATTTTCCCAGAAATGTCTGTCCATGGACTTTAGTTTCTTAGTAATAACTATCCCCCGGAATAACTTAACTTTGCTAATACATACTTTAGAAATAGAAAGAGGACGTTATAAAAGATAAAAGTAGAAGACAGAAAATGTAAAATGTGTATTTCAAATTGTGTAGAAGACGAATTTCATTTTATTTTTGAATGCAGGTGTTACCAGTGTGAAAGAAAATTGTTCATGGAATATATAGATGGAATTTGTCCTAATTTAAAAAAAAATATCAAACAGAAATAAACTTGAATGGCTGATGGTTAACGAAAATGAAAATGTTATTAATTCATTTGCTGAGTATATATATTCATCTTTTCAAATAAGAAACAAGGGACAATTGCAAAATAGATAATTTATTCTTTTAAACATAAGCCACATAATGTATTATGATAATGTTATATATAATTTCATTTATTGTTGAATCATACATTGTACTTTAACATATTGTATGCAAGAGATGGCCCATAATTCGATCAATAAAAATGTTTCGTTTCGTATCATTAAAGTGTGTTTTTTTTTGTTTTTTAATTTTTGTTTGTTTGGGTTTTTTTGTTTTTTGTNTTTGTTTTCGTATCATTAAAATGTGTTTTTTTTCTTTTTTTTTTAGTTTTTTCTTATTTTTTTTATTTTTTTTTTGGGGGGGGGGTAGGTTTATTCATTCATTTTTTATATTTTATTTTATGCATTTTTTTTGCTATCGCCGCTCTTATAATACTGACTTAATTCCTTGACACTAATTTCCAGATACACTGAACATTGGGTCTTGATATAATGGAATGAAGATCAAGTTCCACTGAAAAATCATGACCAACAGATTTTACAAGGCCATGCTACATCCTGACGCAACTCCCAGTCACAGTACTTCAAGCCCTTTGATTATTGCAGTTATCGATCCTGGAAGTATATTTCCGGGGTTG
>MJUU01056093.1:70801-87835 GCA_002080025.1 Modiolus philippinarum
CGCTAGATAAAAATTATATTCCCCGTATTATCATCTATTTATGTCCATGCTTACTTATATTAGCTAAAACAGAACATACGTCATTTCTTTAGCACTAACATTGCAGTTTGTCGATGTGCTATAATCAACTAGTTGGACTGACACCAGACACTGGACAGCTTTCAACGGTAAAGAATATAGCCTTGCAATAAACTAGCGTACTAACTAAGCATCTACCAAGAGATGTGCGTTTGTCATACCTATTTGCTAGACGCAAATATATGAGGCTTTCAACAATGAGAAAACACTTATATCTAATAGTACATTGGAGACGGACCCTAGCACTAGTTGCATTGGCTTGGGCAGAATTCACTTGATGGACGTCGAACAACGCTGCGTCCATGTTTGTCAACATCAATGGAAGCGGACATAAGATATCAGGCAATTACTCTGAAAACACTGTCATCCATTGTCCAAGAGAGGGGCCAAAAGACAATTCGAAATACACACGACCACGACCACAGGATAGCCATGAGTTGGTTGTAAGATGACGATTGGCAAATAAAATGGAGAGATGAGTGCATTATAACTACAGATGGAGAAAATAATTTGATTTTTTAAAGAAAATATGAAAGCCAAAACGAAAAATTTTGAAAATTTTAACTTAACAAGACAGCATACAACTCAATCAATGGAGATCTTTATAAGAACTCCACACTTCAAAAAAAAAATAATGGATATTATCAACGATTGAATGTACAGGAGACAAAATTCCTACAGATACATGGTAAAATTAACCAAATGCAACAACGCTTTTACTGTTCTTCATCTTTTATACCTTCAACATGTTCTATTTAGTCTTTTGTTGCCCGTAAATAATTTTAAGATAATCTTTTTTTCGAAATTAAAGCGTAAATCCGACTAAACAGTACTTCAGTACTTTGATTATAAGTGGTTAGCCATTACATTCTTGCCTGTATTTCAAGCTGGTAATACATGTATATAATTTTCCGAGATAAATTCTCAGTAAATTTCCAACTGGGAAAATACATATCTGACTTCATATTTCCTTGCAGTTTGGTTTCATTTGTCGGCCATTTCAGCACTTTCCATATTTACCATTGTTTCGAATTTTCTAAAGTTTTGAAAGTATATTCTTCAATACATTTGAAAAATGAATAAATGATCTAATATTAACTAAAATCTACCATACTTTGCATTTTGCATTAGAAAACTGCTCTTTTCAGTCATTATACCTAAATTCGACTCTTACAATGCGAAGTATACGCCCGTTTTACTCGATAAAAAGTACAATGTTTAACTCGTTATAACTAAATTCGGCCCATTTCGGCCCTCAAGTCTGAAATACCAGCAGAAACATTAAAGTTTGTAGTTTTATGTGATATAAGTCGGATGATCCGCCTGTGTCCGCCAACTGCAATATTACAGGTCAAATCACTTGCATAACTTTGTCGTTTCTTGGTCGGTTTTTACCGCTGTTTTCTTCACAGGTTTAGTGCTTTATGACGATTATAGATAATCATATCATGTATGTTAATTACAACAGGTAAACAAGGTGTAATCAAAACTCGTTTATCACTGATATTATCCTCGATAATCATTAAAAGTCTGTTTCACTTCCTTTAGATAATGGAAATTCTCCTCTTCTGACTTTAATATTGCATATTTCGGCACCGGATTTTGCATGGTTGTGTAGAAATATTATACACTTCTGGAAACACTTTTAATTTGATGATTTCCAATACATGTTGGAAGAAAAAACACTTTTTGAAAATGCTCCATGCTTTTAAATGGGTGATATTATCGACTAGACTGGACCATTCAAAATTAGGTATAGGCAGGTATATCTTTAAAAACAAGTCTCACTTTGGCTTTTACCATGTGCTTGGACCCCCTTTTCATTTAAGAAAAAACATACCCGTAAATGATATAATTCAACAAAATACTTAAACATGTAATTGAAATATGCATGCATTAAACTCAAAAGAAATATTTGAAATAAATTGTTAATGTACTGCTAATTTCTATTCGGTGTTTACAAACAAAAAGTCCGTGGATAACAAATGTTAACCCCGAACGAGTACACCTTGCTATTATTAGGTAGGTCAACTCGGGTCATCTAATTCATCAAGTTACTTGGTCGCCCTTAAAATAGAATAATCCAACACTTAGAAATTTTCACCTGTATGAAAAAAATTGTGAAAATGCACACGACTGCAGACTTTTGTGCATGTCGTAAACGGCGAATTCAACGTTTTTCAGTTATGTATGATCATTCTTGGTATGCATACCAAATATGGTAAAGATTAGTGTAAAAATAAAGCTGAAATCTTGAAATCGTGAGATTCCATTATCTAAAGGAAGTGAAAACCGACTTTAATTAATGATCTCTCCCGAGAAAGGATGTCGGTGAATATGATGTGACATCAAAAACGCTCGGTATCTGTGCCGTGCCTGGTTCATTCCTCCTATTCCCACTTTTTAAATATCATGTAAGAAAAAGTAAAATTTCATGTGGGAATAGGTGGAAAACTTACCAAACAAAGGATTATACTGTATAAACAATATTTAATTAAATTNCCCTCAAGTCTGAAATACCAGCAGAAACATTAAAGTTTGTAGTTTTATGTGATATAAGTCGGATGATCCGCCTGTGTCCGCCAACTGCAATATTACAGGTCAAATCACTTGCATAACTTTGTCGATTCTTGGTCGGTTTTTATCGCAGTTTTCTTCACAGGTTTAGTGCTTTATGACGATTATAGATAATCATATTACAACAGGTAAACAAGGTGTAATTAAAACTCGTTTATCACTGATAAGACTATCCTCGATAATCATTAAAAGTCTGTTTCACTTCCTTTAGATAATGGAAATTCTCTTCTGCTGACTTTAATATTGCATATTTCGGCACCGGATTTTGTATGGTTGTGTAGAAATATTATTACACTTCTGGAACCACTTTTAATTTGATGATTTCCAATACATGTTGAAAGAAAAAAACACTTTTTGAAAATGCTCCATGCTTTTAAATGGGTGATATTTTCCGCGCACAATTATCGACTAGACTGGACTATTCAAAATTAGGTATAGGCAGGTATATCTTTAAAAACAAGTCTCACTTTGGCTTTTACCATGTGCTTGGACCCCCTTTTGATTTAAGAAAAAACATACCCGTAAATGATATAATTCAACAAAATACTTAAACATGTAATTGAAATATGCATGCATTAAACTCAAAAGAAATATTTGAAATAAATTGTTAATGTACTGCTAATTTCTATTCGGTGTTTACAAACAAAAAGTCCGTGGATAACAAATGTTAACCCCGAACGAGTACACCTTGCTATTATTAGGTAGGTCAACTCGGGTCATCTAATTCATCAAGTTACTTGGTCGCCCTTAAAATAGAATAATCCAACACTTAGAAATTTTCACCTGTATGAAAAAAATTGTGAAAATGCACATGACTGCAGACTTTTGTGCATGTCGTAAACGGCGAATTCAACGTTTTTCAGTTATGTATGATCATTCTTGGTATGCATACCAAATATGGTAAAGATTAGTGTAAAAATAAAGCCGAGATCGTGAGATTTCCATTATCTAAAGGAAGTGAGACCGACTTTAATTAATGATCTCTCCCGATAAAGGATGTCGGTGAATATGATGTGACATCAAAAACGCGCGGTATCTGTGCCCTGCCTTTGATTCTTCAAAGGGGATCGCGGGAAGCACTGCGGGGCATTTAGGAAGTGCACGATCTATGTATAATAAGTCTATGATTAATTGAATAACCATTAATTTAAATGCCAATGAAAACAATTAAAAAGAATAAATAGAACAAATATTTCTTTTTTGAGTTTTTTAATTAAACTGTATTTTTTAACTTAAGAAAAATTATCTTCAAGATTCTCAACATGTACTTTTTTTTATTTCCAAAATTTGTTAGCATTTTATATCAATAACAAAAACTAATATATCAAGTTATATTGACAAACCACGTCGATTGTTTTAATTAAGGACCGTGTGTCCTTATTATTTTCACTAAATACAATGTTTATTTTTTAAAATATTTATCTTTTAACTTCTTGTTGCATTATATTGATTGGATTTAAAAACTCTTACACTACAGACTTAATAAGGACATCTGATGAGGAATACATTTCCGAAATGGCCATACAGGTCATTAAAATTATTGCAGTTTGGGTTAACATATGTGTTATGGTGTCATGTTCATTTACTCCATATCCTTTCATAAAACATTTAATGCAGTGTGGAGTTGGTAAAGCAATTCCCCGTGTTAGAGATGTATGCTCTTTATTTTTCTTAGATATGGTGTACTTGTACATGAGATTATATCTCATATGCTCATGTGCACACTTTGTTCAATTACTTTTATCTAAATTTATGTATTAATAATTCTAAAACCTAAGGTTTAACTCCCTCCATCGTAGTTTTGTCCTTAGCTATATTTGATATTACTGATTATTCGAATTTCGTTTGGTTTTATACATTTTAAACATTTTTTGCAATAATGGCTTTCCTTTGCTTGGGTTCTAGTGCTGCTGATGAGAAATAAATTTCCGAAATGACTACACAGCTCATTAAAATTATTGCAGTTAGAGTAAGCATATGTGTTATGGTCTCATGTTCATTTACTCCATATCCTTTCATAAAATATATAGTTCTCTGAACTTTCCCCAACACTTCAGGGTTACTTTTTGAAATATTTCTACAGCATATCAAAATATTCTTTTTTATGCAACAGATCAGTGATGTGATACATTTGAAATGTAATGTAATTTAATAAATTACTTTTGAAGATTAGTGTCATGGTTATGGTAGTGTGATGGACATTTGTCCAATGAAATGACAAATTAATTAATTACATTTGAAAAGTAATGACCCAAACTCTGCTATGTACATGTATTCATGTTTTGTCCGCTATATGCAGATCTCAGACAACAGATGTTCAGGAGAGGGGGGTATTTTAGATTTTTAATCTAAATTTTAATTATTTTTTAATAGATATGGATACATTTATATTTTACTTGGTGATGAAAATGTTTTTAACATTGCAGCCAAGACCTGTTATAGTATTTTCATATCAATAATTATGATATTATGTTAAGTACAAATAGTTTTATATTCAATGTGGTTTAAAAAAAGTCTCTCATAAATCTTTTTAAATTGGTTCATGCAATATATTTTATGTAATTGTTATATGGATGTTTTATTTGTAAATATGTACATTGTATATGGTGAGACTATAATATAAATATGAATCTGTATTTTACGAAAGGATACGGAGTAAATGAACATGAGACCATAACACATATGTTAACTCCAACTGCAATAATTTAATGAGCTTTGTGGTCATTTCGGAAATTAATTCCTCACCAGCAGCACTAGAACCAAAACAAAGGAAATCCATAATTTCAAAAATGTTTAAAACGTATAAAACCAAATGAAATCCGAAAAATCAGTAATATCAAACATAGCTAAGGGAACGACCATTTGATTTTTATGGGNATTTATATTTTACTTGGTGATGAAAATGTTTTTAACATTGCAGCCAAGACCTGTTATAGTATTTTCATATCAATAATTATGATATTATGTTAAGTATAAATAGTTTTAAATTCAATGTGGTTTAAAACAAGTCTCTCATAAATCTTTTTAAATTGGTTCATGCAATATATTTTATGTAATTGTTATATGGATGTTTTATATGTAAATATGTACATTGTATATGGTGAGACTATAATATAAATATGAATCTGTATTTTACGAATGGATACGGAGTAAATGAACATGAGACCATAACACATATGTTGCTCCAACTGCAATAATTTAATGAGCTTTGTGGTCATTTCGGAAATTAATTCCTCATCAGCAGCACTAGAACCAAAACAAAGGAAATCCATAATTTCAAAAATGTTTAAAACGAAATCCGAAAAATCAGTAATATCAAACATAGCTAAGGACAAAACTACTAATGTATCTGAATCTGACAAAAATATTTCATTGTTCCCTTTTTTGTTATAATTTGTTTCTACATCGAAATTTATAAGTATTTTCGAAGGTATTTGGTAATGATGCAAGGACCTGCAGTAACGACATAGTACACTTAGACACGTGTGATAACTTCAAGAACGTTACCATGAAATGCCTAGTATTTGCGAAAAATGTCCTCTTACAACTGCCCAGGACATTCATCTTTGAATTGACAATAGAGGTACACTATAACCTCTCTACAAAGTAAGCTTTGTGATTTTACTTTTTAATAGTCATCACCCCTTTTCTTTGTGACAGCGCCAGCATATGAAATTTACATCTTCATCTCCCAACTCATTCACTAAACAAGGAACTGCGGTCGATACAGTGACTACCTCGATAATGCTATGTTTCTAATAAATATGCCACTTAAATTAGGATATTATACCAATAATTTAAAGTCATCAAGGCAAAAGTTTTTACTAGAAACATCACGGTCTTGTGGACCGCTATTGGATCCCAGAAAACAGATATTTTCCTTTTACAACTCAAAATTTAATTGTTCTGTTGGATTTGACTTCATTACCCGAATTGACATGTTTAACACGGCGGTTTTCCCATAAGAAACAGGAGATATTTACTATACCAGTGCACCAATTGTCACAATGGTTTATCATTTGGTCCGTGTTGTTCATTTGTTTGTGTGTTCAGATTTTTTTTATCGTTTCTGTGTCGTACTAATGTGATGTCTGTTTGTTTTTTTTGTGTGTTGTCATTGTCTTTGGACTATCTTTTGGACTAATAGTTTGGTTTTTTTGTGTTGTCATTGTCTTTGGACTATCTTTTGGACTAATAGTTTTTTTTTGTGTTGTCATTGTCTTTGGACTATCTTTTGGACTAATAGTTTGTTTTTTTTTGTGTTGTCATTGTCTTTGGACTATCTTTTGGACTAATAGTTTGTTTTTTCTTACTTCACACACACACACACACACACACAAGCAAAAAAAGTTAAACATTAAAAGGTATGTTGTAATAGTGTATTATTTACGTTTAGTGCCTTAATATTTGCGATTGACCTAAAAGACATTTACATCCATTGTATTTTATCAATTTATTATATATTTTAAAATTGACAAAACGTCTTAAGAAATCATTAAATAATTCAGAAATAATATCGTCAATGCATTCAATTGGCTTTAATTGGCTGTTTTTACTGAAAATTATTGATGGAATATACAGGCATCCAAATGGTACAAGAATTCTGGAAGAGGGGAGGGGGTGACACGGTTTTGGGGAAAAGGAAAAATGACGAGAAAAATTATGGAAATGGGAAAATAAAAAAATGTGAGAAATGGGAACAACCAAAAAATGTGGGAATTGGGAAACGGGGGCCAAAAATGTGGGAATTTCGGGAAAAGGTCGAAAAAATCAGGAAATGGGGAGTGCAGACCCCCGTGTCACCCCTCCTGGAATATTAACAAAATCTAATGAAAAAGTAAAGAATAAAAAAAAAATAACAGGAAACACCTACAAGGCCGAAAACACATTCACATGCCACAATGTACCAAAGAACTGAACATATATTGATGTCGTAAATGATTATTGTTGACTCTTGTCACTGTTGGTAATTCTTGGTTAGTCGGCTACAGAGCTGCCGGGCGCGTCCCAAGTTGGTGGATAGGGGAATGCCCTTTCTATGCGGGGTAGTCAGGTTATAATACTGAAAGCCTGACCGCGAACCATTGTAGCCGAACTGTGTGGTAAAACGCTATGCTCCATGCAGTATAGAGACCCCTCATCATTGTCTTAAAAGAGCAGAGTCACTGGGACTCGTTTAGACTACTGCCCCTACCCATTTTATCCCTTTTACAGTGGCAAGCAAAAACTCGTTGTCCCGGTTGTCCCTTCCACCTTTGTTTCTTTCTTCTCTTACTTATATTAACTTCCTGATATAGCTGAAATATTGCTTTCTGGGCGTTAAACTCTTACAAATCAATCAATCTTGGGTAGTCACAGTCAAATGGAGTTTTTGTCAGATGTTTTTCCTATTAGCCATATTGATGGGAAAATAACCGCATTTTTTATAACTTATTTTTTGTTGGGTACATGGAAGTAATTAGAGGGAGATACCAGTAGGAAAATCCGTGAGAATAACGATAGTATCGAGAACACACAACCTAAAGCAGAGCATTTTATGCAAGCCGTCATATTTCCGAATTGGAATGTGCATATTATAACAAATGGTGGGTTAAGCAAGTTTTAATGGGCGATGGACATTTGCGCAAATTTACCTGAAAAACAGAAGGACATTTGAGCAAATGAAAAGTGAACAGTTGCGCAAAGGAAAATTGGACATTTGCGTAAACGATTTTTAGTTACCTTTTGTCAGTTAAAAGCCCCTTTGTGGAAATTAATTTTATAAAGTAAGTGAGAACAGAACCGTCAATCAAAAGAACGAACAATCCATAGACAATTGAAAAATCAGACACACTAAGAAACAAAGACACCACTTGAGTACGGGACAAAAAAAAAGAAAAATAAAGACACACATACAGATGAACAACACGGACCCAATAAAAACCATGGGTGAGATCAGATGTACCGGTAGAGTACGCATCTCCTGCTTCTTATAAGACACCCGCCGTGTTGAACATGTCAACTCCGGTAGTAAAGTCGAATCCGATAAAGGAAAATCAAACTTTAGTTGTAGAGGGAAAGATCTGTTGTCATCTGGGAAACAGATATCCCATAACGATCCACAAGATCGTGAAGTCGACCGTAAAACTTTTGTATTGCTGACTTTAAGTATTTTGTAACGTACCCTTGCTTAAGTAGTCTATTTGTAAGCAACTGAGCTCTATCAAGGAAGTCACTGTAACGATCACAAGCCCTTGAGTAGCAAATGAGTTGTGAGATGTAAACTCCATATGGTGGTGCTTTTGGAATGTTGCTACAAAGAAAAGAGAAGCTGACTATTGGAAAAGTGAAGTCATCGCGTCAAAGCAGTATTGAATTATATATCAAAGATTTGTTTGTTTTTTTCTAAACCATTTTTGATAACAGACTATCAGCCACATCAAAATAAGATACATCAATATCAGGCTGTAACTCCTACAATTGAAAAAGAAAAAGTGAAAACTCTTCTGGAAATCTGTCTCAAATACACAAATGTTGAAATAGCACGACTCCACTTCCAGTTACTATCATGGATAACATATTCAAACAAAGAAGAGACTTGTATTATTAAACTGTAAATAGTGCTAGTTATTAGTGCTTTATATTTTAGAGACTTTATAAATATTTACAAAGTACAAACAATTTGTTCAGAATCCTACTTCAACCTCCCTGGGGTAACGAAAAAAGTCCGGCTAACGCCTACGGAAGAGGACATGTGAATAAAAAATATGCTGAATAAAGATTTGCGCAATTGGGTAAAAATCATTGAAACAGAAGTCAGTTATCGTTTGCGCAAATGTCCACTTTTCGTTTGCGCAAATGTCCTCTTTTCGTTTACGCAATTGTCCTCGTTTTTTGCGCAAATGTCCATCGCCGGTTTTAATGATGCGCCAACCTCCCGTTTATATGACGACTAACTATAGCTTCTGTGTGCCCATATTGTGTTAAATGTCATAGCCATAATAGGCTTATTCGCCATGACGTCACAACATCGAAAATTTTTCCTATAGACCCTTTTGGTTAGCAAGAAATCGTATTCATTAATTAGGGTCATAAAATGTCATTTTTCAATAACCTGGTATGAAATTGTTTTTAAAGGTATTTTGATAATTTATTTTGATCTGAATTGTAGATATTTTTTGCAGTAGGATAGGATATAAAAATTTTCGATTTTTGATAATTTTTATATGATATAATTGATGTATTTGTATAGCATTCAAATTTTTTTCACAATTTTCAAATATTTGAAAAACACATTTCAATTTATTCAGACGAAATTTTTAAAAAGTGAATCAGTAGAACAAATATGAAAATCTGGAGGTTTATTATGCATTTTATAGAATCAAAATCGGACTAGTATGTAAAAAGTTATTCAAAAAATAAAATTCTGTCCCATTGCTAGATCTATATAATGCAAGTTATTGTTGAAATACAATTTTGCCAACCCAAAATTTGATTTTGTGACGTCACTGATTGGATTCGCGAACAAGCCTTTATTGTCAAAACGTTGCCTTTTCTCATACAGGTAAATTGTTTTTGTCGTTCTATGTAAAAGCCTTGTGTCATTATACAGATAAAATGTTTTTGTCGTTCGGTGTGCAAGTCACATCAAAGTGACCAACAGTCAATCTTCAATAAAAGAAGCCAAAACTTAAACAAAACCGTCTTCAATAAAATTGGAAATTGCAATAAATTTCTTGAGAGATACTTTTAATCTAAACTATATTTTTTAAATACAATTTTTATTCCATCTATACTTATAAAAATTATCAAAAATTCATATTTTATATCAAAATTTATCAAAATTGTTGTTTCCTTGGAGTTTTTTTCTCCATTTATTACTAGGATTTGCAACAAGACATGTACAATAACATAAATGGAAAAAAACTGTGAAATTTATATTCACATTGTATTTTTATTGTGGGTTTTTTTTCTAGTGCAGTTCCTCATTTACTTTGTGGCATGTGGCTATGTTTTTCGGCCATTGTAGGTGTTCCTGTTATCTTTTTTATTCTATTTATAGTACTAGTCAATGATTAGAATTATATGACTCTGTAACAGACTAAAAGGGAAAAATGGAGGCTTCAAAGGAACAATATATATTTTACACTTTCTGTCACATCTTGTTTCATACATTGCCCTTCAGTTTTTCGCAAGAAATAAAACTAATATTGCAGTCGAAGACACAAATTACAGTGGATTAATATCTGAAATAAATATATTTCCCTCTGGTGACCATAAAAATTTTACAGGAGATATATTTTTAAAAAGGTAACTTTAGTAATGGCTGTGCGTGTGTACATATAATGCCAATAAAAACGTTAACAAATTGAGGAATTCGTTTAAACATGTTTTATTGCGCTTTGAGATTTTATTATTTTCTTCTCAATGACCTCGTGAGTGAAAAAAAAAATCTTTGATATTTGCTTCAAATGGCGGGTAGGTTTTTGAAATAATTGTATGAAAATCATGTGATGATTCAGGCTATTTTAAACAGACTGAACACGGAACATTTGCCAAATTTATCTAACAGGTCATAGCTGTCGATCTCCTAAATCAATTAAAATCACAACAACAACAAAAATTCACATAAAATAGAGAATAAAAAAATGAAAATGGATATTCTCTTATGATGTGGCAGCAATATCTATTTCTTACACGATAAGATAATTTTTCGTATCACTTAGTGATAACTTTTATGCTATCATTTTCATTCATACGATTAGATAACTTTTCAGCCGTATTTTCATTGGTTGTTCTAGAGGTCACACATCAGGTCAAACCAACGTCATGGCATTCCGTGCTGATTGCATTATGTCGTCTGAATTATTTTTTATTCCATTGGCAAGAAGAAGAAATGAAAAAATGAGCTTCGTGTGTACATACCTATTAATTCATTCTCCCAAAACAGTTGAATATATTTTGGCCACTTGAAATATATTATTTTAATGCTAAAAATAAGTTAAATTTCCTGTGTTCTGTGTTGATGTTATGATGTTATGTGTATTGGGATCATTGACGCGTGGAAATTGACATCAGAATCAGTTACCACAGAGACAGGGAAATTTACACCTACATTTAATTACAAATGATTCGTAACATTTTCACTCAACTGACAAGCTGAAATTAATTTTATTACTGTATAGATGTTTAAAACTGTGATCACAATTCAACCGAGCTTTCACCAAGGTTTGTCACCAGCCTGTCATTGCTATTGATTGTTGTGTACATGTGCCTATAATGCAACATAGTTCCTGCATCTACAACCCTTATCGTTGTTTATAGTTTATACTTTATATACGGGGAAAATTTATTCTTAGACTTTACATTCATTATAAGGATAATAAAGTACATAATCAATCTTCAATGTATTCACAAACAAACAACTAAATTCTCCCAACTTAACATAATTGGGAGAACACGACAGATGGTTTATCATAAGAGAAATAGGTTTCACAACTCGTGATGCTTGTATATCGCTTGTTATCAAATCTCGCTATTTAATTACATATGATAATTAACTCGCTGAAGCTCGTTAATTATTATTGTGTAATTAAATAGCTCGATTTGATAACAAGCGATATACAAGCCTCACTCATAATGAAACCTATAATTATTTTTTCAAGAATTCCATTTTATATCCATATGAGGTTTTCATTTTCATTTGTTTTTATCATTTAAACAATTTCTTTATAAAGAAAATTAAGCAAATTGCAAATAAATATTTTTCTTCTTCATCTTCTATATAATTACCGGAATATATTTTGAACAAGGTTTTATGTTGAAAGAAGAAAAAATTATTCATTCACGAGGGTTTTTTAATTCAAACTCACTTGTCAGATTTTATTCTTGTTCACACACACACACACACACACACACACACACACACAAAGAAAAAATGTCAAACAAACAAAAAAATCAAGACAAAACAAAGCAAAACATCAAAGAAAACAATGCTATCAAACAAACATATAAAACAAACAAATGAAAAGAAATATCAAACTGCACAACGTGGAGGTCAACTTTCTGTCATCGGTTAAAAGGGGAAGCAAAACAATATGTTTTAAATTATAAAATAAGACATAAATGTTAAAAATCAAGTTTACGATTTTCAAAAGCTAGATAATCAAGAAAGAGCGAAAAAATACATAGTGTTCCAGTTATTATGTCTGTGTATTAAATCCTTAGAGTTCTTTGCAAAAGGCTGAACCGATTTGTTCGTTTCACCCAGTCATTTTATTTCTATATGACTCCTGTGGAAACATGACTATTGTTTCAACTTTAACTTTCTCACAAAAAAGTACTTTAGACAAATATCAAAGCTGCAAAAAGTAGGTGTTTCCAGATTAGGTTGAGGCGATACATTTCAAGCCGTTTGAAATATCTTAAGTTCCATGCAAAAGATCAATTGTCTGTTCTGGAAACTGAGTAAATGTCGTAATTATTCGGCCATTAGGCAAAGAGAAATATTTGTCACGACTTATTTGACATTTTGAATGGTGACATTTTAGCATGGATGTGCGTGTGTATATGTTTGGACCGTACGCGTACTGTCCGGACCATGTGCGCATTTTTTTTCTAAATACTTATACAGTCGGGATAATACATTGCAAATAGTAATGATAATATGTTATCTAATTAATATATAAAAACAGAAATGCAAATCCACGTTATATATGTTTTATATATGATTTCAGCTTACCCTGAACTTTTTGTCTTCCGTTAATACTCTGTTTAGTTGTTAACTTGTGAAAATATTTTAGGAATTCAATTCATATTTGGAAAACTGAGTACAGATCGACACGTTTGGAAGTTATGGCTTTTGACAATTTAAAAAAAAAACAAAAAACTACATATTATTTCAACAAACGATAGCCACAGCCATACAGCCTTCTACATACGTACCTTTTACAACTCGTGTAGAGTTAATGAAAAATATGAGAAAATAAAAAAAAGAAGCATCAAAACCAAATACTAGTATGTGGAAATTTCTAAAAGGACCAGTTTTTCTCTTTCTAGTAAACGATGTAAATTCTTCGGGAGGATTTCGAAACAAAACGTGTAAAGGTAACGCAGTATCAATATTTCTAGTATCAGTAATGTCAGCCAGAGTAGAAATTTCTAAAAGGACCAGAAATTTCTCTGAACAATTTTTTCTTATAATTTCGGATGTATTCTAATTATATATATTTCACACAGGTAAAATAAGAAGACAATGAAAATCGGTTATCAGGACATGAAAAAAAATCTGTGAAATTAGTTAGGGAAAGTTCCAAAGTATAGTATTAACCTATAAAATATATATGTTTTGCAATGGCCACAAATCTACTAATGGAACAAAATAAAAATGGTATATGTGGTCCCGATTAAAAAGTAAAAAACACAAAAATGTACAAATTTAAAAAAAGAAACATCTAAAAATAACAAGAAAATGGAAAGAAAATGTATTAACCTCCTTGCACATTCAGACATAACCACTCTGGCTGACATTACTTATACTAGAAATATTGATACTTCGTTACCTTTACACGTTTTGTTTCGAAATCCTCCCGAAGAATTTACATCGTTTACTAGAAAGAGAAAAACTGGTCCTTTTAGAAATTTCTAGATATCCATACGGTCAGCATACCGAAATGTTCTGGCTCGATCGAGGCCGTATGAATATACGCATTCGGTTGGACCGTACGTGAATGGTCGGTCCATTCGCGTATGGTCCGATCATAATACGCATATGGTCTGGACCTTACGCGTATGATCTGGAACATATATAAAATGCGAATAATAATAATCATTAAAAAAAACAAAATGATGAGGAGTTACCTATTTAATCGCTCTTTGAGACTATCTATCTTTTCATGTTTTCTCAATGACACATTGAGTGAAAAAAATCTTTAGTATTTGCTTCAAATGGCGGGTAAGTTTCGGAAATAATTTTGTCAAAATCATGCGCTAATTAAAGCTATTTTGAGAAGATTAAACACGAACATTTGCAAAATTGATCTAACAGATCATAGCTGTCGATGGGTATATATTTATCGAACAAACGACAGTATTTCATTTTATATCCATATATTAGTTTTCTTAACATTAAAAAAAACACTTTATGATAAAATTTCTGCTTTTTCTTGGCCTATATAATTACCGGAGTATATATTGAACAAGGTTTAATGTCAGAAGAAAGAAAAATTATTCACTCACTAGGATTTATTTTTCATTCAAATCTAACTCGTCAGATTTTATTCACACACACAAAACAAAAATAATATTAAAATAACAAACAAAAATAAAGAAAAACAAATCATTTTTACTATTTTTAGAAAGCTAAGATAATCAACAAAGAGCAAGACATACACAATATTCAAGTAATGTTTTTTGATTTAATCCTAAGAGTTCTTTTCAAAAGACTGAAACGATTTATTTTTGGTTTTAACTAGTCATTTCATGCCTTTTATGACTCCTTGGGACTCGTGATTTTTATATGATTCATTACTTTCTGGAAAAGAAGTACTTGTGACCAATACAAAAGCTGCGACAAGTACGTGCTTCCAGATTATGTTGGAATCGATATATTTCAAGATGTTTGAAATAACTGAAAATCCATGCGAAAGGTCAATTGTCTGTCTTTTAAACTGAGTAAATGTCCTCAGACATTAACACCATGCACAACCGTTACCACGAGGGAGCAGCTCCACGGCATGGGGAAGTAGATTTTTTTCGCAGGAAAGGGCAGAATTCCCAGGCAATTTGTCATAACAGCTGTTAAGTAAGCTTCACAAGGTTTTTAAGAACACATTTACTTATAAATCATATATGCCACGGAACCTCTCAGTTATTATTCTTGTTGGTTGTGTTATTAGAAATCCAGCAGATGATTTCATTTTCTCAATTTCATTTTCTCAAACACTACGGACTTTTACAGGTAAGAAAATTTGTTTTATGACCTTGTACAGCAAGAAGATCATCAACCAGTCATGTTTAGAAAAAAAATTGCCCCAAAAATGTTTTGACCAGCATCTTGGCTTAAAAAAATAATCTGGCCCTGATCTTGTCCATTAGAAAAAAAGCCTGGCTAAAAGAACTTCCTAGCATAGTGATTGATTGTTTGAATTTGGGTTTAACGTCGCTTTCAGCAGTATTTCATCTATCTCATGACGGTCAGTATTACTGGTGAAGGAAGCCGAGTGCCCGGAGAGAACCACCGACCTTGTGCAGGTAACTGACATATCTTATTACTTACGATTGTAAGTCGAGTGCACCTTTTTTAAAATGTACAAAGCGGGGCGCGAACTCACATCGCAGTGGTGATTGGCTACAGTGGTTGAATAGGTAGTAGAACTACCTTAACCACTCGGCCACCCAGGCCCCTCCTAGCATAGTGT
Organism: Modiolus philippinarum; assembly: GCA_002080025.1. Classification (NCBI taxonomy): domain Eukaryota; kingdom Metazoa; phylum Mollusca; class Bivalvia; order Mytilida; family Modiolidae; genus Modiolus; species Modiolus philippinarum. The sequence continues at coordinate 86,854 of MJUU01056093.1, forward strand.
AAATGGAAAAAAAATCTGGCCAGCGGACCAAAACATTCCCGGCCCGGGTAAAAATCCCCCTCCTCCTGAAAATCAAATGGTCCGTGCCATACGGGTATACATCGATGTCATTTAAAACATCGTATTTATCTTTAAAGGTCATGAAAAATTATTAAAATACATATCATGTACTTTAATATGATAACACCAGAGGGAGCAAATCAAAATTTCAGAGCAGCACGAGGGAATCTCTTTTATTGTAAACATTTTTTCTGATTTTGCTGACAGCCTCATAAGTTAGGGGTATGCAACATCGTTTAACGTGAGATATAACATACATGTAAATGATATTTTTTTTTCAATAAACAACCCTTGCTTTGGGGATTTTTCTTGATCCTATTTATCCAAAAGAGCTCGAAAATAATTATGCTACAGACACTGCCACATCGGCCTCATTCCTTGACCTTCACCTTGAAACTGAGATCTACTACCAGCTAAGCTGTATGACAAACGCGATGACTTCAATTTTCCAATGGTCAACTTCCCTTTCCTTTTTAACAACATTCCAACAGCGCCAGCATGCGAAGTTTATATTTCCCAACATATTCGCTACTCAAGGGCATGTGTAAATTACAGTGACTTCCTTGATAGAGCCATGTTGCTAACAAACATGGTACTACAACAAGGGTATGTTACCCATAACTTTAAATCATCACTGTAGAAGTTTTACGGGCGACACCATGATCTTGTGGATCGCTATGGAATATATGTTTCACAGATGATAACAGATCTTTTACAGCTTAAGATGACTGTTTGTCCTTTACTGAATTAGACTTTACTACCGGAATTGAAATGCTAAACACGGCGGATGTCTTATAACAAGCAGAAAACGCTTACTCTACTGGTGAAATTGTTTTAAATTTGGCATGGACAGCAATTAAAGCTTTATCAATATTCTTGTTCAAATATTTAACCTGCTGCTCTATAATTGATTTTACAAATG
>MJUU01056093.1:88788-129114 GCA_002080025.1 Modiolus philippinarum
TCTTTATTCGTTATTCTTAAAATTAGGATTCCGTTGCACACGCTTTGGAATCTCGAATTCAGTATCTTCTGTATTATTTACATTTGTTTAAATGAAATTCATTAAACATTTTTATTTTGTCAGTTATAGTGTACTTGTTCATGGGAGAATTTCTCATAAGAATGCACTATCAAAATTCAACATTTGGCGTCCTTGTTTTGTAAAATATACTATTTTTCTGGCCATCTGTATATATATTGCCCACATCTCCCGATTTTACTTGCCAAGTTTTCATACTATCAACTCGATGAGTGCCCTGTGATCGTTTATATGTGGTATCGTCTGTTTGTTCCTTTGTCGGGCAACGGATGACAATGTTTAAAAGAGTACTTTGCCCGGTATGTTATGCTTTTGACGACCCCAAATCCATGACAAATTGGATAATGGATGTAGTGTTGTTCAGCATTTACTAAGTGAATTCCGCTCAAACTGGTACTAGGAACCGTCTTGAACTTAGTATAAGGTATGAGTGTTTGCTCTTTATTGAAGGCCTCATGGTGACTTCAAGATGAAGAACAACAATAAAAGCGTTGTTCTATTTGCTTAATCTTACCATGTATTTATAGGGATTTGTCCCATGTTCATTTACTCCTTATCCTTTATTTGTTCATTTATGTTGTTTCAACAATTAAAGTTGTAGTAAATTATTTACCTGTATTTTTCGTGTAAAATGTTGTAGTAATATATGGTTTATGTTCATAAATTTTCATGAAAATTTTGTGTTATTCCACAATTTAAAAAAATACACTTGTTGAATTTTGATGAAATGCATGTTTAACATTTAAATAAAATTTGATTGTTTGAATTGATACATAATGTACATTTATGACAAATGATGAAATTTGTAGTAATTCAAATAACATCAAGATTTTGGTTTATTTCTTGAAACTCTATAAGAATTTTTATTTTATTTATTAAATCTACCAATAAATTAGTTCGCATTTTTTTAGCTTAAGGAGGTTCGCTCCTCATGTCTAGGGATTTCTGTCAGATTTTCGGGATTCTCTGGTCTTATCCATTTAAAAGCATTATATATTTTTCCCTATAATTTCATTTTAGACATCGAAAATTTTATTAGATTTCATTTATTCTATCACATTCATTCATGTTCAAACCTTGCAAATGTTTACTAGTATCCTATGGAAAATCTGAGGAGTTAAGTTTTTCGCCAAATTTTCAATCACTTAGGGGTTTGTTCAGCCTTTGTTACTATCATCCGGTCAGAAATTCTATGGCCGTCACCATGACAAAATTGGCAGATATGACGTGTATATGTCCCAATTGAAATCGGACCTCTCAGCTAGATTTCATGTCTTCAAGAATTTGACATAGCCGGATATGACTCGACCATGGATTGACTCACTAATAGTGTAACGGTTGTCGCCAGCGGAGCAGAACATGCTTACACTTCCGGAGCACCAGATGTCACTCCCGGTTTTCATGGGAGTTCACACTATGAGTGCCTTAGTTTTAATGTCGTATTTTTATTTCCGTGCATTGTAGCTGTCTCACGTCCTTGTTTTATCTTTGTTTTTCTTTTATGCCGTTTTTGTCATGTCTTTGGACTTCGATTTTTGTGGTCATGGCTTGCCTTGTTCCTCTGGTATTCTACTGCCGTTGTTTTATAAACGAGATCATCAACCTATATCTTTTTTAATTTCTATGAAAAAATATCACATTAATGGAAATCAAAAGGAGTAGCGACTCCCTAAAAAGCCACTCGCAATAAATCATGAATTTTAACATTTGTAAATTTTTCTGAAACTTTGAAATTTGCAAATCACAATTTTTAATTCAGTCACTTTCAATTTCCCGTTTCAGGTAAATTTTATTATAGAATCTCCATTTCTTTTACTTTTCAACTGATTTTAGCACTTACACTCTTTCAAATTTGCTAAATCAAACAAAAAGATCAGTAAAAAAATCATTAGATTATAGAATTAAAGGGTTTTAGGGATAACTTGAGCAACAAGTTATAGTTGCCAGTGGAAGAGGAGAGAAATGAGTAAGCAGGAAATTCAATCTTCTTTATGGCACAAATGGCTGTATTTTTAATATTTCCTGAAGAAATCTATTCCGCATGGAGCTGGGATCAAGAGACCAGGAATGGACATAATGATTGCATTTTATATGTTGCAATGTACCGTAGTATGAACTATTTTTTGGGATGTGTCATGACATACATGAATACTTTTATGATCATCCAGATGATTCGATCTGATCTACACTGAAGAGACATGAGTTGTTTTCATACTAAGTACGCATGGTAGCATTACTTCTATCTTATCCGTGTTGCTTACTTCTGAAGATCAAATAAAAATGTACCAAAGAACTGCATATATATAGATATCGCAAATGATTGACTGTCGAACCTTGTCACTCTGGTGTAAATTCTTGGGTATTCACAGTTCAGATGTTTTTCTTCCTATTTGCCATATTGATGGGAAAATAACTACACTTGTTACCTACTTTTTGTTTGGTACATCGGTCATGCTTTAAAGTTGTATACCAAAATCTGTTTATTAATGAGGCTCACTCCTGATGTTGTTTATATCAAGGATTGCTTGAACTCTAATTTAATTGATTAAGCATGGTAAACTTATTGAAATGGTATAAAGAAATATATATGTCCGTGTGCTTTTAACGGAGATAGATCACAGTTAAGATTTGGCGGGAAATGGATTTCTCTGAATTTCCCCTTAAGGATGGTTACTCCTCAAGTTCAGAATGTCAAGGATTTGAAATCAGTATATTAATTCATTAGAACATAGATCATACATCATTTTAAGCAAAAAATATTGATAGGTCAGTGTGCCTGTTTTTGAAATTTTGGCGGGAAACCGAACTCCTCTAGATTTTTCATTTACTTTGCATTAAGGCAATCGACCATTGAAATACAATGAACATATATCAAGAATTTCATCATATTTTGTCAGAAGTTTATTCAAGATGTATACAAACATTTTTTGAAAAGAAAATTTGGGGTCATTGTGCAAAATTTTCTAATGCATCATGATGGATAAAATATGAGAATTCCGAAAGTCAGAGACAGTTTCAAAAACCTGAGGAGTGACCATCCTTTATTTCACATGAGGGCTATTTTTTGTCTAAAAGCTTAGCATTTTATGAAAACTTGTCAGATGTCTTAATTTGACCTATAGATGGCATTCATGTAATAAAAATTGAAAAAAAGTTGGGTGGGGGGGGGGGGTCGGTGTACAAATTTTTTAAGCCATTGATTTGGAGAAAACCAGAGGAGTTCCAAAATCTGACAAATTAAAAAAATGTTATGGGTGAGCTACCTTAAATACAATTTCTAATCCATCTATACTTATAAAATTTATCATAATGTTTTTATATAAAATTGTTGTTTCCTTAGACTTTAAAATTTATTACAAAGATTTGCAACATGTAGTACTTTTATTAGAATTATATGACTGTTTTAGACTAAAAGGCAAAAATGAGGGCTTCAAATGAACTATATATTTTACACTTTCTTGTAAACTGCCAATTGCCCTTCAGTTTCGTGTAAATAGAACTAATATTACAGTCGAAGACTCGAATTAAAGTTAAGTGGATTACTTCTGAAATAAATCTATTTCCCTCTAGAGACCATAGAAATTTGACACGGAGATTTATTTTTTGACATTTTAGTATGGATGTGCGTGTGTATATATAGTGCGAATGAAAATGTAAAAAAAATGATGAATTCGTTTAAACCTGTTTTATTGCCCTTTCATACTATATTATTTTTAGGTCTTCTCAACATCCCAGCGAGATAAAAAAAATCTTGAATATTTGCGTCAAATGGTTGGGTAAGTTTTTGAAATAATTGTGTGAAAATCATGTGACGATTCAAGCAATTTTGAGAAGATTTGAACACGAACATTTGCAAAAATTCATCTAACAGGTCATAGCTGTCGATCTCCCGAATAATTTAAAATTACAACAACAAAAAATTGACATAAAATAGATGTTTAAAACTACCCAGTAGGTAAAAATGGGTATTATTTTATCGAACAAATGACAATGTATCATTTTATATCCATATGAGGTTTTCATGTCATTAAAAAAAATTATTTATAATAAAAATTTTCTTCTTCATCTTCTTAGTCTATATAATTACCCGAGTATATTTCGAACAAGGTTTTATGTCGAAAGATAAAAACAATATTCACTAGGATTTATTTTTTTCAAATCTTACTCATCAGTTTTTATTCTTGTTCACACACACACACAAAACAAAAACAAAATAAAAGATAATATTAATAAAAACAAACAAACAAAAACTAAAGAAAATAAAGACAAAACAAAGCGAAACATCAAAAAAAAAAAAAAAATAAAAGGAAAAAAAGCAACAAAAAGAAAAGGAACATCAAATTGCACAACATGAAAATGAACTTTCAGTCAAAGTATAAAAATGGAAGCAAACCAATATGTTTTCAATCTCAAAACAGGAAACAATGTTGAAATTTTCTTTACTGTTTTATAATACTAGATAATTAACAAACAGCGGAAAAATGCACAATATTCCACTTATGTCTGTTGATTAAGTCCTTAGAGTTCTTTGCAAAAGACTGAACCAATTCGTTCGCTTCAACAATTATGACTCCTGTGGAAACAGGACTTTTTGTGTCAAATTAATTTTCTCACACAGGAAGTACTTTGACAAATATAAAAGCTGCGAAAAGTAGGTATTTCCAGATTATGTTGGAGGCGAGACATTTAAAGCTGTTTGAAATATCTGAAGATCCATGCGAAAGGTCAATTGTCTGTTTTTGAAACTGAGTAAATGTCATTATTATTCGGCCATTAGGCACAGAGAAAGATTTCTCACGCCTCATTGGACATTTTGAATGATAGCAACGACCTAAATATCAAATCACAAATATTACTTTCGAAATTATATTCCATTAGTAATATTAAGAATAACAGTGGGAAATGACATGATCCATTTATATCGGCTAGCTCGTAAAAAATTGATGAAAAAGTTATATTACCATCCGATTACAATAAAACAGTAATTAAATGTTAAAAGTTCAAATCTAAAATGAGGATTTTTTGGAAAATTGCGTATTTATCATAAAGCATTACTGTAAAGTTTCAAAACGTTTGAAGAAGCAACTTCAGAGAAAGAGGATCCTTGAAAAAGCTTAGACATTTGACGCATGGCGGTTGCCATATGATATAAAAAGCTCACATGGACTGTTAAACCACAGTTAGCTAAAAGAGGATTTTTTTTCAACTTGAAAAACAGTCATTCCATCTGCCAAAAAATATCAAAAGATTTCTGTTGTCGATTTCGAGATTTTAATCTTAATATGAAGCTGATTGTTTTTGTATATATAGTGCCTTGAGGAAAATGTCTGAAACCAGGGTCTATTTATATGACGTTATATTGCAAACAACGGTATTTCTTCAACACCATTTGCATAGAAAACGAAGTATCGATATAATTTTATGTTGCCTTCCATGTCTGCTCACCTTAGAAAATATAAATGGGGTCTTAACACTGCATGGAGCGTGACGTTTTTCTACACCGTTTGGCTACAATGATTCGCAGTCAGGCTTTCCGTGTTATGACCTGACTACCCCAAATGTTCAACTCAAAGGGCCTCGGGCTCCGCTCACAAGGCTTCTGGATCCACTTACTGGGCTCCATGCAGGCTTCACATACATTAGCGCCTGGCTCTCAGGGAGCTCGGAAGCCCATGTTATTACCTCAGCATTTATTTTCAACTGGAAGCTCACAAAACGGCTTAATTCGTATATGCATTTAAGTCCAAAAATGATAACAAAAATGAGTCCGTTTATTTCATAGAAACGCGCAAAAATCAAATCACTGTGCTTTTAGTACATTTTCTTGAATTTTCGAGCTTTTTGATAATTGTACAGTGGGAATAGTTCTTGAACCTGATTATTTCTTTTTTAAATTACATGTTGTATGACTTAAAATGATGATCCCTCCACTGTTATTTATAAAATGGTGAAACGAATTACGGAAGGATACAACTTTTAACTTTAAATGAATGGCGATTTTAGCAGAATCTTGGTTCGCCTTATCTTTACATTTGAATCGTACTGTTCAATGAAGTCATCTAAAACAATAACAATACGGGACTTTCGAGATATAGGAACCCGCGTGTAATTAAAGGCAGAAACGATCTCCTGAAATACCAGTAAGAAGGAGAACTGGATTCCTGATCTATTCAAATAAATATGTACCACCATTTAAAACAAACTATTCATGAAATTGAAGTGAACTAATAATTTTACTAAATTTTAATTGACGAAAAAAAAAAAAACAAAACAAAAAACAATCAACATGATGCGCTACAAAATGATTAAATATAAATCACCCTTAGCTCAATATATAATATATATATAATATATAATAATAGATTTGTTTCCGGATTGAACACGACTCAAAAGTCCCGTATTGAATGTTAATTAAATTAATTATAGTTTATGTAACGTTGTAATGACATTGTATTTGTCTTATGATTTAGTTGTTACAAAAAAATAATCAAGGTTTACAACCCTTTTTACTTTATTACTAATAATTGATTGTAAAATAAAAAGAAATGTTTTTGTTTTAACAATACATTACCATGCATTTGCCACACACTATAAATTAGTGTTCGATATAAAGGGCTCTTCATAAATAATATATTTACAATTTCGAAGGAAGTTGGGTTTTATTTCTTATTGCAGTTAATTTAATATTTGTATAAATGGCGTTGCTACAACTTAGTAGTATATGGAGCAGGAATGTGAAAAATTGATGTTATATAACCAGTAGTAAAATACTGTAAATTTAGTTTCTGTATATGGCCATTTCGACAACTCAGTTATGTCCCTTTAGTACAGATCAGATCAAAACATTTTGGAGACCATAAATCAAAACGTTGTAGAATCTGATAGAGAACCTTTACATAATAAGATCTAAACAAAAAAGCCAAAATCGGGGGATACTCTTTAAAGCATTTTTTTTTCTAAAACTATATAATTTTCAGTTTCCAAATAAAATCGGTTTTGGAGTCAGCACGAAAGTAATGACTACTGAGTTGGTGAATACCCTGCGGGACTAAAAGTCCACCAGCTGAGGCATCGACACAGTGGTAATAAATAACAAAATACCGAAGTAAACTGTTTATTCGTTTTTTTTTCAAATGGGCATTTCAACAACAGTTATTTGAATATTTTCCTGAGAAAATATGAAATCACAAATTCAACTTGGATCAGCTTTCCTGTTGTCGGTGTTATATACTACATGTATATCAAAGACTATTCGGGCTTTCGCGAAAAGGCTTTAAATGACTGATTAAGTGATCAATTGTAGATTACAGTATTTCAGCTATATCAGAAAAAAAGTTAACCCATTAAAGACCGAAAAAAGTAAGGATGGAATGGACAACCGTGGTTGCCACTTGAAAACGGGAGGAGTAGGTAGGGACATAAAATATTTGCCTTCTATTCTCTTATCCGAACATCCGGGCTCTTTACCTGTGGAGGCAGTGAAAAAGTCAGCATTTCACCAAAGCGAGTATATGTTTTTAGTCTTTGCGCTGCATGAGGCGTTGCGTTTCTCAAAACAGTCTGTCTAAAATTGTTCGCAGCTAGGCCTTCGCGATTATGACCTAACTTACTCTCAGAGACAGTGTATTCCAGTTAACCAGTACTTTGGGACGCAACCGTGATCTCTTTAGACGATGCTAATTTCATTAAACCATGTGCCTTTAAACGAAATATAAGCTAATTAATAGTTGGATTATGTTTGAAACTTGTCTACTTTATTTTATGATCTTTTATAGTGTAAAAATTACAGAGTCAAAAATAGTATGGAAGTCTTAAAAGGGGAAAACTACAGACAAATGAAAAGAGTGGAGCACATCTGAGATATGTCGTATTTGTTAAAAAGTGGAGATTTGAATAATGAAGGGATAAACTAAGACTCAATATTAGTTAAAATGAAATGAAAAAGTTCAACAATAAAATGGTAATTTGAATGGAAAATACAACTGAAGAGAAAAATGAACTGTGCACATCTGCAATACACAAGATTTGGTCGAAAAGCGACGAATAATTTTCATAAAATATGGACAGATGCTTGAAGATGGAAAGTGATGTTAAACGTGTTCAAATTTGCACTATATACAAGTGACACAGTAAGTGTCTCTTCCAAATTTCTATATATACACGTTTTTCAAGTCTTGACATCAAGTGATTAATCAATCTTTGTTTTCAGATTTTCAGATGATACTGCTTGCCAAAATACAAAAATATTGTGAAACCATTTTTCGCGGGGTTCAAATTTTCGTCGATTTCGAAGTTCGCCAAAACCACGAAATTAAATTCTCATCGAAAAGCATTTTTCCATAGAGTTTTAATGCAAAGATGAAAACTATCCAGAAAATAGTGATATTTTTTGAAAACAACAAAAATTGATGTCCACGAATAAAAGTACTTCCACAGTACCCAAATTGCATAATAGACGGTTAGTTTTGTTATGCTGTGCATGTGTTTCAATTAGTAACCTCTCAATAGCAGCATTTGAATCAAAATCATGTGTTTTTAATTTTCTTTACAGCTGTATTTTCATTTCCAAAGTTTATACTTTCTTAATAGAATTAAAAAACCTTGAACCTTGCAGATTTTTTTATCTGTCTTTATTTTAATCTTGATATCATTAATATTTTTATCTGACCTTTCTAAGATTGTTATCCCACGGAGATATGGATAATTAATCTCATGTCAGTTAAGCTGGTTGATACAAAAGATTCAACAAATCCTGTCCATCCTTATATAATAATACTTTACACTTCCTGATTGCTAATGAACATTATCCACTACTTTATTATGGACTTGAATTCAAATAATAACAGTACGACAATAGCAATTACAACACAAGAAAAAAAAAAGACTTTCAAAGTTCAAAGGGTCATTTTCCTTCGTCACATACAAAATGAAACTCTAAAGTCTATGGTAAAGAAAATAATAAAAATATTAATTTGACGTGAAAATTACTTACTTATACATATCCTATATTCACCAAAGCCAGGGTATAAGGCACAGACAAGGTTCTTTCAAATCTTATGGTATGTGCTGAGCTTGCCTTCTGTTGTCTTCCAACTTTTGATGTTGCTCTTTTTGGATGCGTTTTCTTTCAAGGAGGTGTCCAGTATAAGGATATGTTTGCAATTTCTCAGTACTCAACCTAACCCATCTGGACAGCCGCTGCTTTATCTGTTTAACAAGGTGCAGACGGTATTATATAATTAAGTTTGATTGTAATTGGTTAAATAAATTCAAGGAAGATGGTAAAAATAGCAATTCCTCTCCAATTGTGACAGTATTGCATCTATTATGTTTTCATGAGCAAGTATTTGGTCTACACATCGGAAGTATCCAATAAATGGCTATGTTTGCAATCCCTCAGAACCGACCTCGCACTGTTTTACCTGTTGTATAAGGTACAGAAGGTAGAGTAATTCATCTCCAATTGTCACAGTATTGCATCTACTGTGTTTTCAAGAGCAAATATTTGGTCTACGTATCCTTGCCCCTTTCTGAAATAGAGCTGTTCTTATCTTAGATTCAGTTTTTTTCGCTATATCGATTCGACTGTGTTTGATCTTGTAAAATTGTGTTACAGGCGCGGGAGATAGAGTAATTTAACTACGATTGTCTTGGCATTCCTTTAGAAGTTTGAAAATGAGGTCTTTGGTGCAGTCTGGTGGTTTTGCAGATATTTTTCAAGTCTTGATATTATGCTTTGTATGTAGTATTGATATCTGAATTAAATATAACATCTTTCTGCTTAACTGTTGTTTAGTTTTTTTTTATTTTTAAAATTTCCTCATTTGTTGTTTAAATAAAAAATGAAAGGATATGGAGTAAATGCCAATGAGACAAAGTCTATGCAAATATATGGTAAATTTTTTTTAGTCACCATGAGGCCTTTATCAATGAGTCTGGCTCATATCTCATGGTAAGGTATACACAACCTTTTAATAAATATTGATATCTCCAAAGATTGGTGTAATGTTAGCTTTGTCTGTTGAGACATCAGTTTGATACATCCTTCAGACATTCTGTTCTTAGCTTGATTTTCCACTTTTGTTAATACATATTCTTGCTTGTTCTTAACTTCACATGTTTTTGAAATTCTGGTACCAGACTTGCTTGTATGCTCTATATACATTTCAATTATGGTGTACTTGTTCTTGAGGGAATCTCTCATATGGATACGCTATCACACGTTCACATTTGGCCTTTTTTAATTTTTGTAATCTAAAAATGTTTTTCTGACCACCTGTTTATTGTGCCCACATCTCATGATTTTATTATGCCAAGTTTTCTTACAATTGGCTCGATGAGTGCCCAGTGGTTGATTGAATGTTGTGATCGTCTTTTCTCGTCTTTTTGTCGGGTAGTGGATGACAGCAATTGTAAGAATACTTTGCCAGTTAGTTAAATTTATGTTTGTTGACGATCCCGCATCCATGGATCGTTAGGTTAAAAAGCATGGATGTAGCGTACGTTGCTCGACAATTAGCAATGAATTCCGCTCAAACCGGTGCTAGGGGCCGTCTTGAACTTGCTATGAGGTATGAGTAAAGCTCATTGTTGAAGGCCTCATGGTGACTTCAAGATGAAGAACAACAATAAAAGCGTTGTTCGATTGCTTATTATAACCACGTATTTGTAGAGACTTTGTCTCATTTGCATTTACTCCATATCCCTTCATTGTTGGTTATAATGTATCCAATACTAATTTCTCCATTTGTTGATGCTTTTCTGCTTCTCCTGCTAGATCGTCAACATGTTTACGTTTTCCTTCCCTGACTGTATTTCTTTTCAACTCTTTGTCTTTTGCACTGTAATTTATTTTACGTTGTTCATGCCGTCTTTATGATTTGGCGTTTTAATAATTTCTGTTTGAATACTTTCCATTCTTCTATTTTTTTGTAATTTTCCCTCCTGTTTCGGTTAAACAGTTTTGATATTGTTCGAATGTTCTTCTATTTTTGTTATCATCGGGTTTATTTTAAAGCAAACTGAATAAATCGACAAATGAACACCAAAGCAAAAAAGAGGAAAGGGAAATTCAAAATCAAAAATAAAAAAGAACACGGAAATCCATATCCAACACGAATTGAAACAGCATGATAAAGAAGAAAAAAAAACAAAAAACAAATTAACAAAAACAAACAGGAACGCCACAAAACTTACTAGCAGTGTGTACACCTACAAAGAACTGGGTATCACCAGGTACTCCAGAAGTGTAAGCATGATCTGCTCCACGCGTGGCATCCGTCACACTGCCAGTGAAAAGTCCGGTTTTGTCAGTCCGGCAATAAACTCTGGATCTACCCGAGGAAATCTGTTCTCATCTGTGAAATAGAAACATTGTAGCGGTTACATAACCTTGATGTTAAAGTTTTCGAGACAGTAATTTCGCGGCTCTTTCGACAAAATCACTGTGCAAACTATAGGTACGACAAATATTACTTATCAAAAACGTAAAATTTACTATTGGGTTTGTCGAAATCATAACGCTTCGTTAAGTTTTGTTTTCAAACGTTCACAGTTGTCAATGTAGGTTAACGTATAAGTCTAGGTATGATGCTGATGATAATGATGATGGTGTATCAGTGGACTTTTTAATTTCTGTCTTCTTAAGTTCTATGTCAATTTTTTTATCTGGTTATTAGTGTATTTAGACGTGGAATATCGATTGTTTACTGGTTTGTACGGTTCCAGAGCTTTAATTTCACATCAGTTCTGATACGCGATATTAACCAGTGTTAGAATCAGCTCCTCATCTTAGTGACCTCATCTACTTCTGATTGATCAAGATAAGTAAAATTTGATGATATTTATATACTAATTGTATGAAAATTTATACATGTTAACTCCAAACGACGTATAACGAGATTCATCATGTAAGTGGTGAAGCCCGGGTGCCAAAGAAAGATGATCTCTTGACCTGAATCTTTTGTTGTATATTGACGAAGATGGACGTTTGAAATCTAATCTATTGGACGTTTGAAATCTAATCTATACGACAAGCGTGATAGCTTGATGATTTTGAATTCCCAATTGTGAACTTTCCCTTTCTTAGCAGCAATATACCTACTTCCAGCCTTTGGAGTTTACATTTCACAGTTGATTTGTTACTGTCGAGCGTGCAGTTTGTACAGTAATTTTTTGAACAGAGAAAGAAAAAACACTGTCCCAAAAGCTGCTTAGTCAGGGATTTGTTCAACCATTTTTAATTTCATTCCTCAGGAAATTCTATGACCGTCACCATCATTGAAGGATATGACGTGTCAGTATCCCTAATTAAAGTGGACAGTTTTAGCTACTTTCACGTCTTCCCGGATTTGACTACCGATTTTGACATTTTACTAGATTGACTCACAGTGTGACGGGTGCTGTTAATAGAGCAGGACATCCTTTTCTTCCGTAGTGCGACAGTGTTTTACCAGCAGACTAGGCTCCTTGAGCTAGCTGGCAGTTTAGCTGCGAATACTCCTTGACCCATCTTTCAAAATTACGTTTTGTCCCCCTTTTTCCTTTTCAAGATTTTGGTCATTGAGTTAGTAGTCTATCTGTTTTGGGTTTTATTCTTATGTTTATTATACTATAGTGAAACAGGACAGAGAAAGGGGAGGTTTGGGTACCTATAAACCAGTTTAATCCTATCGCTGGGTTTTGCTAGTGCCGATACTAAGTCCGGCTGTCCCGAGTTCCTATCGTTGTTTACGTTTGTCTTTTGTATTTTTATTGTGTGTTTTTTCTTGTGCAATTCCTTGTTACTTTGTGGCATGTAACTATGTTTTCGGTCAATGTAGGTGTTACCTTAAATCCTTTTTATTCTTTTACCCCTCCGGAGCATCTGATGTCACTTTCAGTTTCACTAGAGTTCACAATGTGAGGGCCTATGTCTTCCATTTCTGTGCTTTGTACCTGTCCAAAATCATTGTTTTCTGTTTATAACGTCATTGTTCTCTGTGTTCTCGTTTTGGCTATGTCTTTGATTTTTGTAAATTCCTCTCCTTTGTTCCTTCGGCATTCTACTGTCGTTGTTTTGAAGTGTCAATGCTGTTTAATAATTGTCTATTTGCGACATTGTTGGCTAAGTAAACATTAGCAATCAGTAGGATAACTCTATTTCCTACAATTAAAATACTGTAATGAATTCTTTTCAGGTACAATCACTAACACTTCAACGAGGTCTTCAACAATTTGACGAAATATTTGATAAAATCGTATTCTTGTATATTTAATTTTGCCTTTGCTGTGAAGGCATTAGAGTAGGTATACGATTGCCAGATTGTTTCGCCGGTTCTGTTCTGATATTTCTTTAAATCTGGTCACGAAAATCATTTCCCTCACGCATGACTACTGTGGGTATGACCACTTTCATACAATGAAAAATGTTTATGTTTACAAAAGTATTAAAGAGATGTTTGGGGTAGGTTTTATCTTGTTGACTATCAGTTTTCTTTGATAACCTGTGATGTAACATGACCCGAGTAGGTAAACCTTCATATAGATAATGAATACAAGTCAATGACCTTTACCGATAAAGTGCATTGTCCTATCACTTATTGTTATCGTGATATTATGTGGTCACTGCCGTACATTGCCTGTAATTTGGTATATTGTTTGTAGATGTATGTATAGATAGATTTTGTTATGGCTTATTGAAACCTTCTTGATGTTATTCAAAATGAGTATTCAAGATTATGTAACTTCAGCATTTAAGCCAACGAATATTGCACTTGTAGTTGAAGATGTGAAACTTTATGTAAGTAAAGAAGAATTAATGGAACAATCACCTGTATTCCGGAACATGTTTGTTGGAGGCTTCTTAGAAAATGGTCTCTCTGAAATAAAACTGCCTGGGAAAACTTTGGACGCTTTTGTTTGTTTTCTTCAATGTTTACTGCCAGGAATAAATGCAGAAATTACAGGTAAATATAAATATTTCATGTATTTATTATGCACGCAGCGAATTCAAGAGCATTTTCTCCATATTAATATGGTTTGCATTGTTTTGAAAGTCATTCATGAAGCCTTGCAGTAAAGACCTAGTTCAGTACTGCTCTTTTAACCCACAAGAAAGAAATTTCCCTGAAATATTTTTTATAACTGCATGTTGTGCAAGTTCATATGCAAATAATAAGCAAACGAAATACAAAAGATAGTTTTTTTGTCTATGTAGACCTGATCTTATTTTGATTTTTTGCGTGTTTTGCTTTTGTAAATTTAGAAGAAAAAAAATCTATACTTTCAGGGAATCTGACAAAAGATATGCACGTCACAAACTGACGATGGGGACAGATTTATTGAATCGATTCTATAAACGTCATGTGATGTTTCTTAAAATTAGGAACGTTGTCAGACAACAGATTAATTTGAATTTGAATACATTTTTTAACCTAATTACAGGGACTTGCTCCCGGCCTAGAAAAAAAATTGCTTACTATCAAATATGAATCTCGGAGATTTATAGGACTTGCTCCCGGCCTAGAAAAAAAATGCTTACTATCAAATATGAATCTCGGAGATCCATATTTGATAGTAAGCATTTTTTCTAGGCCGGGAGCAAGTCCCTGTGACCCAATTAATAGATTAATGGTGGTTGTATGAGATTTCATAGTGGGGCAATAACTCACCAGGAATTTCACATATTTGTTAAAGGGTAGCAATATTATTTTTCTTTCAGATGAAAACGTCGGACAGTTGCTGCCAATAGCTCATGAATATCAAACTGTTACCCTGCTTGAACAAATTGATGACACTCTAGCCAAAAGCAGCAAGAAAAACGAGCATGAACTTACATTGACAGAAATAACTGATAACATACTAGAAGCAGAGTTATATGGCATGGACGAATACTTACAAGTTAACATCGATATCGCATCCAAAGAGCGATATCTAAGTTTGATACTGGAATCACGGTTTAAAGAGATATCTGCAAATACCAGAAACGTGATATCACGGAGACATTGGGAATACAGAGATATGGTTTATTGTTTGAATTGTAATATAAAAGAAAAACGTAATTGATTGTCTTGTCTAGTTTATTAAAACGTATAATATTTTTTCATGTGTCCGCATGCTTCATTTGTTTTATAAATAACACATAGCGAAGTTAACTGAAGAAGAATCAGAATCAGAATATTTTATTGATATAAAATCCAAACTATAGGATTGTTATCAACACATACACAATACAAAATAATAACTGAGAATTTAGTTTCTGGATTTGGCCATGTCGATAATTATGTCTCTTTAGCGCAAATCAAATCAACACAAACCCGAAATATGTGTAAAAGCTGATAGCACATTAGTAAAAGGAGCTAAACAAGCGCAAATTACCAATAGGAGCTAAATGTACAACTCAACAAAAGAAAACGATACACAGCTATTTTTGTAAATATTTTTGTATTTCGCAATTTAAAGTTCCATTTTATTGTATTAATGTTTTCAATGCCAAAATGCATTTATTTATTCCAATTTCAACTCAGTGCCGAAACGGATATCAAGAATACAAAAATACACAAGATGCATAATAGACAGTAAATTTCGGTGTGCTGTTCACGTGTATCATGGAGTAACCTCTCATCTGCAGCACTAGAATCAAATTGAAAGCCATCATCCAAAAGTAGTAAAGAAAAAGAAGTACCCATTACCAAAAATATCGAAATGGGAGACCAAATCCAGTACCATGGACACCCATCGAGTGTCATACACGGAGTCAAGCCAAGGGGTTAGAATTTTGATGAAATTTCTATAAAGCGCAAGTCAAATTTTTCATGTCAGACAAGTCTGACTATTGGGCTGGTGAATACCCTTGGGGACTTCCTGTCCACTAGTAGTGTCATTGGTCCAATGGTTTCAAAATACAAAAATACCCAATACCCAAGTTGCAAAGCAAACGGTAAATTCGTATGCTGTACACATGTTTTAGGGAGTTACCCTTCACCAGCAGCACTAGCATCAGATAATATGGAAAGCCGTAATCCAAAATGATCGACTTTTTGGGGGATGATTTAAATTGGTTGATGTGACAACAGCACAAGAATAACGAAGGAACAAGGGAAGCGAAGACCACAAAAATCGACATCCAAAGACATGGCAAACACGGCAACAGAGAAAGACAAAACAGGGACGTGAGACAGCTACAATGCACGGAAATAAAAAGACGACATTAAAAACTAAGGCACTCAGAGTGTGAACTCCCATGAAAACCGGGAGTGTAAATAATAGGGACAGGTTAACAATTTGCCATCTTAAAAAGTTGAAAATGATATTTCATTTCTATGCCCCTTTTAAAATCTAAAATCAATGTGAACAATGAAATGTGAACAATGACTTAGCACGGTAAGACCGTCGATTTTGATTTCTGCCCTCATAATTCATTCATTGTTATATGAAAAAGAAGAACAAACTAAAGACTAATTATTCATTTTAAGTATACATGTACATGTTCATCACATGATAGATCATGTGACAGCAGTTTCGACGTCATGATCGCGCAATACGTGTTTTCCTCTGAACGGAAAATATGCACGAGAATTCGTGTACGTCATAGCAAGATTTTCAAGCCAGGCGGTTCGAAAATGTGACGATTTGATAAAAGGAGGATGTGGACATACTCACTCTATACATCTGCAAACAGAAATTCGGGATAATGACCTTTCAAGATTGACAATGAGATGGTTCGGGAATTTTTAGAGACATTTATTTGGCATAACTTTAATTCTTTCGTGCAAAACAATATATTGTAACTATATGAGTTATGGTTTTCTGTCAGAAAGTAACATATTTTCAGGAAGTCTGTGTATCTTTCTTTTGTTGAGTAGTAAAGAAAAGAGGAGATATGCGTCAAGTATTCCAGTTAGGAAAGAAAATTCAGCATAATATTAAAGTATCCATTGATTCGACAAGCGGAATTATGCAATTTTCTTTATATCCCTTTCATTAAAGGTGTTAATTCCGAAATTTTGGGCATTTTCTTTCTTGTACATATATTTTTATTGACCTTAATTATTTTTCATATTTTTATTTAAAAAAATATTGTTGTTCTCCATGTACGACAGCTTTATAATGTAAATGAAAATGAATGTTCGTTTTCATTGATGCGTAAACATATGCAAATATAGCAAAATTCATTGAAATAATTCATATAATATTTTATCTACTTGGGACATAGAGAACATTTTTAAACATTTCCAAGACTACAGCGTGATTTGAAGCACAATCAAAGGCATTAAACAACGGTAGTACAGGGGCAATAAAAGGCACAAAAGACGTGTTGGATGAAAAAAATAGCAAAAACCAGATCACACAAAAACATAGACAGGAGACATTCACACACAAAAGACAACTTTTAAAAATCAAATCTCTGATAAAACCGAGAGTGACATCAGGTGCTTCGGAAGGGTAAACATTCCTATTCCGATTACAGCATTACTCATACCGGTAAAGTCAAAACAGGCAATGTGCAATCCACAAAAAAAAAAACGTGAAATCAAGCTCGACGATTCGGCATATTTCTTACTGTACCTCGAACTTTCAATATTTGACCTTTTTTGCATTTGATCAGTTAATAAGAGTATCACTGTGCAAATCTTGCCGTTATTGCGTGAATTTAAAGGCGGATCCCCTCTTAGCTGAAATGTTGAAATTTATGGATATTGACAATTCGGGAATCATTCATTGCAAATAACTCAATACCGAAGTTACTATCAATTTAATTTCTGCATATGCGCATTTCAACAACTTGTGTCTCATCAGTGCAGATAAAATCTAAAAATTTTGAAGACCATTATTAGTAGCTCAAAGATGTTTAAAAACTGATAGAGAACAAATAACCAATTAGCTACAATTGAACAAATAGTGCAGACGACGAATGTTTACCCTAGAATACCCATATTTTTTATATAATATACTTGCATAACTCACATTTTCTGGCTCCTGTTTTTCGAACTTCTATTTCAATTCGTTTATCTTCAACCTACAAGTTTATTTGTAAACTAATTAAATCTCTGGACAAGAAAAAAGAAAATGTCGTGATTAAAATTACCTTGAAAAGGACAAATCAGTCTCATAGACGTACGTTATTCTAGACTTGTATATCAAAACGTACATTTGTGTTTGAACTTCTTGAAATAGCAATAACGAGAAAAAAAAATCAATATAGAAAAGAAAAACTGTGAGCAAAGCTCACAAAACCATACCCCCGCTCCCCCAACCGCCAAAAAAATTCAAGTCAAATCAAATTTTAAATAGCTGGTGCACAATGGCAATATGCACTTAAAATTCTGTGAAAGTTTAATTGAATTTCACCAAGTGGTCAAGGAGGAGTTGTCGCCACAAAGTATGTACCTATGGCGGACGGAATAACGAACAGACGAACGGACGGACGAAAAGACATTGATCACTATATACAAACCGCTAAAGCGGGGTTATAATAAAAACAGATTATGAAATTGAAAAGAAATAATTTTCGACGAAAAAAAATCCTAAGTGGGTACACACTGTCAAACGTGACTTCTTTTACAGTAATCAGATCAGAATACGCCATACATTATTGGAAAACAGAAACTAATGGGAAACAGAAACATCATATCAAATGACCACGGTAATAAAAGTAATTCTGAAAAAACGAAAGTATAACTTAGTTTCCTTATATGACGACCACATGTGTTTCACTATTTGTTCTCAGAGAAGCGTATTACAAATTCAAAAATAACTCTAATCGTGTATTTAGTCTGAAAAAAAGATGGTTTAAAGGCTTTTCAGAAGATATGAATTCAAAAAGAATCGTTGTTGCAATACCGATAAAAATAAGAGAAATTATTTGTTCGCTTAATTCAGGAAAATACCCCCCCTCCAAAAAAAAAAAATAATAATAAAAAAAAGACAAAAAAATCAAAAATAATAAACATAAAAAAAGAAAAAAAATCAATGCAAAAAAAAAGCAGCAAAATTTGTCTTTGTTTCTTGAAAACTTGGCAAAAAATATAGATTTACTTTATTGTATGTTGTTTCAGTTTTGGTACATTTCCTGTACTGTATTCCAAAGATTTTCAAGAAATAAAGAATAAGAACATGTTAATACTTGAAACCATTTGATAGGGAATTTCTGATCTTTTTATACTGAAAGTACTATAAGCCTTATAATTTGCCATAAAAGGGAAAGTCTAGTAGAAGCTTAACATACTTTTCTTGTTGTTTAAAAAAAATGATATTTAATCTCAAGATAAACAATATGAAGGCTTAGAAAAAAACGCTAAAAATTACTCGTAACACAAATAATGAAAGACACTTGCACCTGAACACCCTCAAAAAAGTAATGTAACATATAATATATGATACAATGCTGAAATTATCCGGCTTAGACTGCGTACTAAACATAATTGGATAAAAAAATCAATTTGACTTTTTTGAGAAGAAGACCAATTACATGTCTGGACCTGCGTCACTGTCACTTATGTTCAACTGAGAAAGTGTTTTTTTTTCAACCTAACAGAATGTCATGTATAGGTTTACCAATTCAAACAAGTCTTATTACCAAAACATTCTTGAAATGCAAGTTATAATTGAGATTATATTTAGTTCAACCCTATTACAAACAAAGAAGAAACATCAAAACTAAATCTACAAAGTTGAACACAGCATAAAATGAAAATAGTCCATATCACTTCAGCAAAGGTGAAAACCATACCAGAGTTTCAAATAAACACATACTTATAAATGAGAAAATATGTGAAAGCAATGCAAAAATTCAAGAATAGCTGATCATGATCAATGACCTCAAAACTCTGCAATATCTCTAGACAAAAACTGAGTACCATGAAGATATAATATGATAAAATAAAGTACAAGTTCAATGGTAGATAACTTTGACATTTTTAAAACAAAACTGGCCTAAAGGGGAGGTTCACATCATCAATGTGTTCAAACAACAGTGCAAGCTTTCAGAGGTATTTAGACAGAAATGTGAATGTTTCAGATTACACAAACCAGGCACTGTAATGTTAAAATATGCTGAAAAAATGACTAAGTTCAACAATGCATAAATTCGACATTTTTCATTCAAATCTTCCCAAAAGACAAGGTGCACATCTTCATTGTGTCCAGAACAACTGTGCAAAATTTCAAAAGCATCAGGTATAAGGTGTCAGAGTTTCAGATTACACAACTTCAGTACCTTAATTAATGTTAAAATTTGATGAAAAAACGACTAAATTCAACAATGGATAAATTCCACAATTGTTATCCAAATCTCACCAAAAAGGGGGTGCACATTTTCAATGTGTCAAGAACAACTGTGCAAAGTTTCAAAAGCATCAGGTATAAGGTGTTAAGAGTTTCATATTACACAAACTCAGTACTTGATGAAAAAATAACTAAGTTCAACAATGGATAAATTTAATAATTTTAATCAAAATATCACCAAAAGGCAAGGTTCACATCTTCAATGTGTCCAAAAAAACTGTGCAAAGTTTCAAAAGTATCGGGTTAAATGTGTCTGAGTTTCAGATTACACAAACTTGGTACCCCCAAAGCGTGGGGACGGACGGACAGACGGACGGACGGGCGGACGGACAGACGGACGGACGGACGGACGGAGTCGAGCGGCTCCTAGACCTGCGGTCACCGTTGGTGACGCAGGTAAAAACAACGAGAAATCCGATAAACTTTACAAGATATCGTTTAAATAAAATACAATTATCATTATTATTATTATTGACTTCATAAATAACTAAATACCGAACTTACTGTGAATTTAATTTCTGCATATGCGCATTTCGACAACTTATGTCTCTTCAGTGCAGATAAAATCTAAACGTTTGGAAGACCATAAACTCAAAGATCTTTAAAAACTGATAGAGAACAAATCACCAATATGATCTAAATGTAAAACAAAAACCAGCTAAGGACAGAGCTTTGCATGAGAGAGATACTCCTTAGTTTTCAACAAAATTTACATAAATTTAGATATTGTAAGGTTCCAAATAAAATCGGCTTTCGGGTCAGCATTGAAGTACTGACTACTGGGCTGGTGAATACCCTCGGGGACTAACAGTCCACCAGCAATGGCATCGACCCAGTGGTAACAAATAACTAAATACAGAACTTACTGTGAATTTATTTTCTGCATATGCGCATTTCGACAACTTATGTCTCTTCAGTGCAGATAAAATCTAAACGTTTGGAAGACCATAAACTCAAAGATCTTTAAAAACTGATAGAGAACAAATCACCAATATGATCTAAATGTAAAGCCAAAACCAGGTTGTATCAATTTGAAAAAAGTTATATTCACCGAGTCATAGGCGAGATGAATATTGCTTTTTGATGGTCGATAAATTATCTCTGTAGCAACGAATTTAAAAACAAGTGATAGTTTTATTTATAAAAAAAAATAATAGAAATAAACTGAGAATTTTAAAACTTTGTGTCATCATTATTTCATTTTTAATTCATTCTATAGATAATATTTAAAATAAAATTTCTCCTTCAGTTAACAAATATTCTATATATTTCATTAATAATACATTGGATTAACTATTAGAACATTATTTCTTATTTCCATTTTTTTTAGCAAAACTCGTGATGATATTACAGTTCATCATGTGTATAACCCAAAGTTAATTGTATTCAATTTTACTGAGGTTGACATGTGGTTTCAAATGCTTCAGCTGTTGTTTATATATTTCAAAATTAGTTATCACCTTTTATTTGAAAGTTTAAGAAAAAAGTCTAAATCTCAAAATAAATACTGATATTTAAAACTAGTCCAACAAAAATCATATGTTAATCTGATTAAAGATATGTTTTGTTTCGGTCTTTTACCTCGTTGGTCCAACGTCATATTTTGTTGTAAAGTAACGTTGTTCTTTATTTTGGTTGTACGATGACGCTTGCCCAAGTGTTCGCAATGATATTGTCGTGAGGCACAAGATTATTTAAGCATCGGTTCACCTAAAATCATGCAAAATGTGATCATTCCATTTAATCTGCACGCTATGAAACATTTTATATTGTATACAGTAGACCTAAAATGGAGTCTCTAAAATAATTTTTGCATAATTTCTGTTTGAGAAAATACATAGAAATAAAATGACTATGTATATATACGGTTGGGCAAAAATATGGAATATTCGTATTTTCTGAGCCAAAATTTGAAGTTTGGAAGTATTATGCACAAAAGTATGTGAATGAAAGTATAATATTTTGAACTAAGAATTGTTTTCTAACTGTAAATTTTGAAAGTCTGATTCTACAAATCTGTCAGACCGCTCCTTCAACCCGTTCTAAAACCCAGTTTTTGGTAAAAATGGGACATTTTTTAAATCAAATATTGTGTGTACAAATATTTCCCAAAAATACAGTTTTCGATGACTATCATGTACACCAATGATTTCAGTGATAATTTAATTGATTTTTAAAGGATAATTAGAATTTTTGGAAACAGACATATCTTAGACATTCTCAACAAAAATATTCCATATTTATGACCAGTAGTATACATGTAGTGAACTAACGGAGAAGAAATTTTCCATACTTTTTCAATAGTTAATGTTAGGTTAAATCAGTATAATATTTTGAATTATTTCATAACTTGCCAAGTCCTTTAATTCCAGCTTCCGTGATAAAGATGATATTTTATCACTAAACAACCCTCGCTTTGGCGATTTTCTTTACCTTATATATCCAAATGAGCTCGAAATTAAGGATACTACAGATACTTCAACATTGACTTCGTTCCTTGACCTTCATATTGGGTACACTACAAACTAAGCTGTATGACAAACGCAATGACTTCACTTTTCCAATAGTCAACTTCCCTTTTCCAATAGTCAACTTCCTTTTTCCAATAGTCAACTTTTTCTTTGAAGCAACATTCCAAAAGCATCAGCATATGAAGTCTACATCTCACAACTCATTCGCTACTCAAAGGCTCGTGGTCGATACAATGACTTCCTTGATAGAGCTCGGTTGCTTACAAATAGACTACTTAAGCAAGTGTATGTTACCAAAAACTTAGTCATCACTTCAGAAATTTTACGGTCGACATCACGATCTTTTGGATCGCTATGGGATATCTGTTTCCCAGATTACAACAGATCTTCCCTTCACAGCAAAAGTTTGTTTTTTTCCTCTGCCGAATTTGACTTTAGTACCGGAGTTGACATTGTAAACACGGTGGGTTTCTTATAAGAAGCAAGAGATGCTTTATTTACCGGTACACCTGATCCCACCCATATTTTTTATTAGGTCCGTTTTGTTCATCTGTATGTGTGTCTTTATTTTTCTTTTTTGTCCTGTACTCATGTTGTGTCCTTGTTTCCTACTGTTTCAGATGTTACCGTTGTCCATGGATTGTTCGTTCTGTTGACTGACGGTTCGGTTCTCACATACTTTGCCCAACAATAATCATTTATTAAAGCCTCTGTAAGCTTATATATTGAACAAATTCCTGCAAATATTTTGAAATTGGCAATTTAATGCTTGATCTGTATGATTTTTACATGAACCCATACATAAGATAAACCAACATTAAATTAACCAGCTTGTATATATCCAACAACTTGATACCGAAGTTACTGTGAATTTAGTTTCTGCGTATGCGCATTTCGACAACTAATGTCTCAAGACCTGTCAAGTTTTGAAAATTGCCTCGCATGAGATTTGCCATAATCGTCAAAGATCAAGGGAATCTGCCCAAAATTTGGATAAGCTTCGCGTGAGTCTCGCGCGAATCGCTTGACACTTGACAGGTCTGTGTCTCTTCAGTGCAGATAAAATCTAAACGTTTGGAAGGCCATACATTCAAAGATGTTTAAGAACAAATAACAGATATGATCGAAATGTAAAGCCAAGATCATCTAAGGACAGAGCTTTGCATGAGGGAGATACTCCTTATTTTTCAACAAATTTACAAAAATTAAGTTATTGTAAGGCTTCAAATAAAATCGGCATTCGGGTCAGTACCGAAGTACTGACTACTTGGCTGGTGAATACCCTCGGGGACTAACAATCCACCAGCAGTACCATCGACCAAGTGGTAACAAATACTAAGTAACTTAATTTTAAAGTTACAGTGAATTTAGTCTCTGCATATGCGCATTTCGACAACTAATTTCTTAATGACAAGAAGTTGAAATGAAGGAATCGATAACATAAAACCATATGTTTTTTGCTATTAAACACATTTTGTTTACCATTTGAATTCGAGAAGTTGGTTCTTGCTACGGTTGGGCCAAAAACATATTGATTGACGGAACGTCAGTGTTTATTTTAATGGCTGATCGATGTTATCATGCCACAGCTGGTTTAACACTGTGTCAACAGTTGGCCATATTATCTTGGTTCAACGACGGATCTAGGTTGTAACGTCAACTGCCAGTTCAGCTATGTTTGACGAATTTTGTAACATTATTGTAGTGACAACACAAATTTTAATTACCAACCATACCAATCAAAGGACCATGTTGGCGCAATGTGTTCTTGTTCTGTAAGCAGTAATATCTCCCTTGAGTACACCTAATATGTCCTTAACTGAGTTTGATGCTACTTAAAGGCCATTTTGGCTATGTATTCTGTGTCGGCTTTTCATATGCTTTCAGTTTATGGTACGCCTTCCTTTAATACATTTTACTTACTTTAATATATATATTATATTTATAACTGTATAACTGTATCAGGATTCTGATACAAAAGTTTCTCAAAAGCTATTCCCACACAGGCTTCAGTTTTAGTATTAAACACCAGTTCTTAAGATGCTAAGCAACCTCTCGCGAAAATTTGATTCAATTTTTCACACCAATTTTTCCGTCTTTTTTGTGGTTTCCATGGCCAAATGGGTTATCTTGAAAATATAAGACAAGAAATCCATTCTCTATATGATTTACAAAATTAAAATTCACTCATTCCGTGGCGCTTTTTATTTCCCCGCCTTTTCGCAATTATCGCTATTTAGCAAAAAATGAAGACTAGACTTTAATTTTCAAATATCCGTTTAGTAAGGTTAGATTCAATCCAAAAAAGTTTCTCGCATTTTTGTTGTTTCATGGCAACATTCGAGATTTTGGAAATTTCAAGACAAAGAAACTAATTCCTCATATGATTACAACCTTTCGACAAAGTTTCGTTCAATTCTGAGATATTTAAATTTTCCCTCCTTCCTTCCTTGTTGTTATTTCCATGGAAACGGTCGTCATTTAGAAAATTTCTTGATTGAGGGAAAGAGCCGAAAATAATTTTCTACGTATCGCCACTGAAGCTAGGCTGGAGGAATACACCATAAAGGGCAACGATGAATTCGGTAACGATGATTGATGACAAAATCGATTGCAAATTGATCGCTGAAGGTGTTTACTTAGATGCAACTGCAGACTCTCGCCAATAAGCGTGGGTTGACTGGCTTCGCGATGCTGCAGTGTGATGAAGCTGACCCCTTGAAAGATGAGGTCAAGGTGACGGAGAAACGCAGAGCTTTGAAAGTTGTTGTTGAGCCCTTGAAAGTTCATGATGTAGACTTAAGACGCACTCTCAAACAAGAGGGGACTAAAGACACAAAAGGCATTCAAGAGAATTGGTATCAGAACCGACCTACCAAAAAGGTTATTCTGTCTATGTCATTCCATACTTCCGGTTTGAGGCTGTGGTCATCACTGAGTTTACAGACTTGGATATGGAGATAGCCTGTTGGAACTGGATGTGAAGACAGGGCCAGGGCAGAGGGAAGGTCTTCAGACACATCATTGACCTGGGAATCCACTTGAGCTTCTACTAACTTCATCTCATTCCCCAAGGCAAAAACTGCAAGACGATTGTGGTCAGTGTCCGTTTTTTAATTATTTTATTTTCAGCCCACAACTGTACTTGTAAACTAATTTTCTCTGGACAAGAATACTGAAAATGTCACGATTTAAGTTACCATCAAAATAGAACATGAAAAGGTTAAATCAGTCTCACAATCGCACGCCATTTGAGACCTGTAAAAGTAAAATGAAACTTGAGAATTAATATCAAAGCCTACTTCAGTGTTTCCGAATCAGTGCCATTACGACAAAAAAGAAAAGAAACAAATATAAACAGATTTAAAAAGAAAATTTCGTGACGTAAATTGTCTTAGTAAGTGTGTACACATTTCCAGACGTGACGTCTTTGACTGAAATAACAAACAGGATTACTGTAAATATAAAGCAATAAACCACACTTTGTTTAGAAAACAACTGCAACTGGGTAAAACTTAAAAAGTCGACATATTCAAAATGAACATTATCACCCCCCCCCCCCAAAAAAAAAAATAAAATAAAAACAAAGAAACGCAATATATCAAAACTAAACGTAAAAATAGCCATGGTAAACAAAAAGTGAACCAAAGTGTTGTTTCTTTAAATGACGACCATATTCTTCAGTGCTTATTGAATTCAAAAGAATCTGAGAATTCTGTTTTAATCTGGATTGCTGTTGCACTTTTTGAGCTGCAAAGTAGCTCTTTTCCTCCGGATTTGCAGCTCCACAATGCTATCAATTGAGACAAAAAACCAAGAATACGTCCTCGTCATTCAGAAAAGTCACAGTAAGAAGTTATCTCTCCTCTGAATATGCAAATTAGGGGTATGTACTTCATTAGCCATAGTTTAGAAAGCCGCTGTTTGCAAATTTTGCATAGAGATGGATTGATATTTAATAAATTTTGTTTTTAGTATACGAATCACTTAGGAACGATGCACATTGCGCATATCGCGAAACGACATCATTTTCAAAATAAAATTTGACAATGACAGCTGCTATGTACGTCAAGTTAATTTTAGATGATGTTCACAGCTATCACACAAAAATAAACCTGTCGACGATGAAATATTAAAACTTGTCGGGCCGAAAAGAATTACTAGGTATCAAAAAGCTGGGCTGAAGGAATGCAGCACGAAGGCAATAAAGTAATTGGTAAAGCTGATTGACGACAAAACCAATTGCAAATTTGATCGCAGTGGAATGCTACTAGGATACTGGCCTAGAAGAGTGGGTAAATAAATTTTCTAGTCGAGTAAATCAACAACAACAAGATATGCACCGCTGATCAGTTTTTATATGTCTCTCCAAATACGTGTTATAACACCTTGACTACTTTATTCTTGATTCAAATTTCCGAATTTCTAAAAAATTACTTTAATTTTCACACAGACAAAAAAAAATAATAAATAAAAAAATAAATAAATAAACAAACGCAATGAAATTTTAACCTTTTGTGCCGTGGTAAACAATTACTGTTTTGTAACCGTCTAACGAGCTAAGCACCATTGAACAAGTGCTGTGTTAACGTTTCGTCTTTTACAGTAAGTATATCGCATTTATCTTTAAATCATTTATGATTTATTTTCCATTTCTCATTTCACTTGAAGTGATAAAACTATTTTACTTATTTCATTTATTGCCATGTGACATGACTAGGGTCTTATTACCTAGAGCCCGACTCTGTTCTGAAAGAAGAAGAACTTTGACGGTAAGGACAATTCAGTTGCATGTATCCTTACAAGTTAAAAATTGTGAAAAAGTAAAAAAAAAAAGTGTGCTCGTTGACTGATAAAGAAGGGGTTCCGGTCAACTTCCGGGGTTTAAAACCCCTTTTTCTTGAAATAATTTGAGATTTCGGGCAAAATTTAGGAAAAACTGACGAAAAAGCGGTAAAAGATGGACAGGCATGGAAGCCCCTTTCAAGTTCGGAGGCTGGCCCTGATTCGCCTGACGGTGGTGCCCCAAACGTAATTTTCATATATGAAGTCCATGAATCAGCTACGAATACGGAATAAAAAATGCGATTTTTTGTAAAATTTTTGTGAGAAAGTTCCAGTAAAAATATTATATTTGGAAGAGTGTAAAAATTTTGGATTGTGTTTGTCTGTGTTAAAAGGCATTCTCTACTTAGCTGATATGCCATGTGGATGAGGGCAAGAAAGTGGTGCACAGATTCAGTTTAATCAGTATGTACAGTTCTAGAAAGTATTTGAAAGGCCGAATTGTTCAATTTTAATGAATTTAGATGCAGTATTGGTTTAAAATTAGCCAGTTTCTGCAGAGATATTTAATAATGTGTTTAACGATTTACACATTTTCAAACTTTGCCCGGAGGCACTTAAACCGTTATAAAATAAAATCTTATCGATATAAAATTATGAACAAATAAGCAAGATCAGCAAAAATGTCATTGCATCCACCAAGATTGATGGCTTGAAAATGAATTATATGAAGAAAATGAAACAAGTGAATTACATGAAATAACTATAAATCATTATAAAATTAAATCTTACCAATATAAAATTATGAACAAATAAGCAAAGATCAGCAAAAAATGTCATTACATCCACCTGGGACTAATATAACAGGGATATGAAACTATTTAACAAACCAATTGATCGAACAAAAAGCGGTGTCCAGGCTACGATTTTCGGCTGTAACTTTTGATTTATTCAACATAAAAGTATTGATTTCTAAAAAATTGCCGAAAAGCTGATTTATCGTATATTTACAACATTAAATTTTCATTCACACAACAATGAAATCCTAATTAAAAATGGGTAATAAATGCACCAAGGGTTGTTTTCTTGTGTATAGGGGTAGTAAATTTATCGGAAAACCGTCCAATAAACAAATGACAGTTATCGATGATTAATGAGCGTCAGAACAATGAAAATCAAGAAAATTGTCTTACTTTAACTCGTTAGTTTACCTGTCAAATTCCATCATACCATTGCGAAATTTTATCAGTATAAAGCTCTTTGTATTGGCTTTATGGTCATATATAATTTATGCAGGAAAGATTTTTAACGGTGCTTATAAATTTTGACTGATGTGACCACGCTCATGCAATTTTTAGAAATAAATTTTTGAGTTCGAACACTAAACTTTTCCCTGTGTACTTTACAACTAAATTTTCAACTAAACTTAAAGAAAAATATACCATGATTCGCGTCGAAGTTTCATCTTTTCAATCATATAAATTTTGTAGCATTAAGGGGAAAATAAAAAGTGAACTGAAAAAAACGTCATGAAGTGTAAAATTTCGCGGTATATTTCTAAAAAAACGAAATTATCCAAGTTTTAGTGCAAAATTTGTGTACTTTGGAATGAATTTATTTTACAAAAAATTATACTATGATTTGCAACAATCTTTCTTCTATTTGTATTAAAATCGGTATAAAAATGTACGTGTAAAGTGTACTAAAAGTGTCCTATGTTTCAACAGAGAAATGCTCAAAATACGACGATTTACAGGTAAATCCGCCGCGACACCGAAAATGTAAGAAATGTAAATGTTTCAAATCCCTGTTATATTAGTCCCAGCGTCCACCAAGAGTTGCAACTGGACTAATCCCAGCTTGCTAGTAAAACAAGTGAATTATATGAAGAAAATAAAACAAATGAATTATATGAAATGACTAGTAAATTTTGTAAAGAATGACAAAAACAACAACAGTTTGTGGTTGTTATTGAAGTAAGGTAAACTCGTTTAGTCAAATGATTGCGAAAGTCGGAAAATTTCACCGTTAACGGTCCGCGAGTTAGTCAAAACGCTATTCACTGCGATACTGTTTTGTTGACAAATGGCCGAAAAAATCACCCTGGCAGGTTTGAACGCGTTGGGTCCATCTGAGCTTCAAATGCTGAAAAAGGCATTGATTGAGATGGACGATGACAAAGAGGATGATATCTCCAGTCAACCTGGAGCACAATTATCCGGAAAACAAACCTTCACCAGTATTGACGGGAATGAGGTGTCTGGGTACCCAGTCATTGTTGACTTCCGACGTCTCTTGCAGTTGTCTCCAAGCAATGTTGGTGCTGCATTTTCAGGAGACAGTGCAATCATTCCTGGTGTATGTAAAGAATTACTTAAAAATATCTGATTCATACACGATGACAAGTTTACAAAATGTAGTTTTTGGACATACGATATACAGCTAGGCAAGGATTCCCAATCGGGAAAATCTTCCCGATCGAGAAATGTTACCCGATGGGGAAACAGCAAAATTTAAAAATAGAACAGGATGTAGGAAATGTATCCCGAATGGGCAACAGGAGGCAGAAATGACTCCAATTAAGCTATGAGGTGTAACAAGCCCTGTCAAGTGGAAGTTTATTAAAGCTCAAAGTTGTAGGCAGTCATAATTGGATGAAATAAAGTGAAAAAAATAAAAGGTGCACCATGGAAATTTTTTACTAGATCATAAAAAGAATACCCAATTTTAATGATATGGATACAATTTTTTTCATTGTTTATAATATATGCTCTTAACTGTATGACTTAGAACCTTAAGTTGATGCTCTTAAATTCTAGCCAAAATTTTGACTTCATATTAACCCATGGCAAATAAATATCAAAATAAATGGACAAGTGGAGAAGTATCCAGATCGGGAAAATTTTCCCAATCAGGAAACAAGTCTTGCTTTTTCAAGTCTCTGTATTTTTCCTAACAGCAGCCTGATAAATGTGACAACCTAAGCATTATTTGCTCTTTGCATTCTTGAGTAAAAAAAATATGAAATAGAATTCTTTTTCTTCTAGAAAGACTAAATTTGGGCCATTTATATTTTTAACAAATTTTTCCCTATCAGGAAATTTTATCTCGATTGGGCAACTTTGAAGACTTTTTACTTTCTTGCTTTCTTTCCTCCTGTTTCTCTGCAAATGAAGTGTTTTTTTGACAAATAGAAAGAGATGATACATGTTTTCTTAAAAACATGTATAAAGAGGAAAACAAAAGATATTTTCCTATTTTTTATCACAAATTTCAACATTTTCACATGTTTAAGTCAACATAAAAAAAAATTCCACGGTGCACCCTTTATTTTTTTCAGTTTATTTCATGAAAATATTATTGTCTATATCTTAGAGGGATAAAAAAATTCCGCTTGTAGCCCCTTTAGCCCCCTTAAAGCATAATATGAGCCATTTCTGCCTTCCGTTGCCCAATTGGGATACATTTCTTACATCCTGTTCTATTTTTGGATTTTGCTGTTTCCCCATCGGGTAACATTTCCCAATCGGGAAGATTTTCCCGATTGGGAATACTTGCCTAGCTGATATATGTAATTTCAATAGTTTTGGATTCACCCATTTATTCCAAATTTTTGGTATCGCGCCAACAAAACAAGAAATGCTTTTAAGTTGCATGACAAAGTGGTACATCAGGTAATGTAAATTGATATCCAGAAATAGTGCGTGCATTCTGCACACTGTCTGCAACCCTACTAGGCTACGTACATGTAGCAGGATGTTTTCAGCCATAGTGTAACTTCAAACTTGGTCGTTTCAGTCACAGATCTGATAGGCCATCATTTAATGCATCTTATATCTTTGTGTCTTAACTATTTAATTCAAATTTGCCAATATTAGAAAATGTTGAAAAATTAGAAATGACAAATACATTTTATACATGAACATGATAAAGTATTTTTAATGATTTAATTATTTGATTTCGAGATCATCCGGCCTTACAACAGTCCGGCCCTATGACAATTCGGCCTTGGTCTATCCGTCCCTGTGTTGTTAATTGATACTATATCGTTGTTTTGTTCAGTTTGGTCAAGATATCGGAGATAGAAAGTCGTAATATTTATTGTTCAGACTTATATTGATGCATTTATTAGAAATTTGTCATAAAAAACTGCTGCAGAATATAGGAACGAAGGCCTGTTAACCATTTACGAAATCTTACAGTGATGGATAGCCCCTGAACTAAGTACCAAGTTTATTTTTTTATTTGAAATGTTAGCAATACCTATATTTAAGGAACAATTGCAGACTGAGAATGCCGAAAGTGGATTAAATAAATCAGAGTCCAAATTTAAGGCAAATATGAGAACACCAGAAATAAAATACCATAGTAACAATACACAAACATGCTAAATATAACACTAACACTTCAGGAAATGAGGAAAAATGAAAGGATATGGAGTAAATGTACATGTGACAAAAATGCACATGATACATAGAAAACTCCAGTTTATCAAGGACAGGGCTTTTATTCCTGTCTACATCTTGATGTCGCCTGAGGGTCTTCAACTAGAGGTGAACAATATTCACCCCCTCAAGCGAGATCAAGAAGGCCCCTAGTGTGCACATAAGCGGTATTCTTGACAAAAATTATATCAAGGTCACTCCCTTGCTCCCCACCCGCCATGGAGTGCCAACTTGGGTGATGCTCAGGGTTATCCAGCTGAAAGCACCAGGGTTACAAGAAGAGAATAAAATGTTGAGCAACATCGATCGCAACTAAAATATGTCATTGAAGCAACACATGTCGGGAGCGGTCAATGAGAAAAAAAGTAAAATTGGGCAATATATGCCTACAAATATTTGTCATTAGGTAGCCCAACGAAAGACAAAAATAAGGACAGAAACAACATCGATAGACAACACGGGGCACATTGAAATAGATGTAGGCAAACCTTGCAGTGTAACTTTGGTTGAAAGGGCAAAAAAATAGTCGTGTGTACAGATTATAACATTTTAGTAAAAACAATGAAAATATTGAACAGCCAAATTGAAAAAATAAATGAATTAGTAAACATATGAGAAATTCTCACACGAACAAACACGTCATAACTGTAATATTATAAGAGCATATATCTCAAGCAATGAGTTTGCTTTCCATCTTCCAAGGTATAAAATTGGCATATGAAGTTGAATTTTTCTTATGGCAAAAACAAATTCAACTTCTTATAACAACTTTTCGCGGAAAACAACAGTAATGTAAATTATGGTAAGGCCTGGTCTACTTTTAAGACAGGGCCGGATAGGCAGGGACGGATTTGTCGTCAGGCCGGAACGTCTTATTACAAATTATTTGCTAAGTCATGTAAGTGGGAAACAAAATTACTTGTACAATTCGATTGTGTTATGCTTTGATTATTTGATTGTATGATTCCAAATGAGTTCTTTGAAATGACATCAAGTGTACACAGAAAGTTAGACAAACCTCCAGTTAGGCACGGACCATTTGATTTTCAGGGGGGGCTGAGATTTTCACCAGAGCCGGGAAATTTTTTTTGCCCGCTTCGCGGGCCAGATTATTTTTTTTCCATATACACAATGCTAGAAAATTTTGTTGGGCCGGGCTATTTTTTTCTAATGGACAGGATCAGGGCCAGATTATTTTTTTCAACCCAGATGCTGACCAGAGAATTTTTTTTGGCAAAAGTCAGGGCCAGAAAATTTTTTCTAGAAAATACCAGAAAAAATGTGTGAAAATTTATGCCCCGCGAAATATACAACTATACAGTACTCTGTTTTGCTATTTTTCAGATATCAAACAGAGATCTTCTCCATGCAGTGGTTGGATTGTATGATGTTTCATTATCAGAAATGACCCCAGATGTTCTTTATGCTACAGTGTGTGAAAAATGGGCTAGAACAATTCTTATCATCAGAGATGTTAAAGGTGATGAATAACACTATCAGTATTGTGGACCAAATTGGAAGGTCAATGTCTCAATGAAGACTACAGGTCTAATTTGGCATCTGGACAGACCTCAGGACTGAAGATCCATCTAAATATAGGTCTAATTGAACTTCTCCTCAGACAATAACTTGAATAATCAGAAAGTCAGGATTTGTAGGCAAAACACAAGCAAAAAGACAGATGAGGCAGAATAAAAAAAAATCTGTGTTTCCGGTAACCCGACCCACCCTAGATTTTTGGGGCTAAAAATGCCTACCCTAAAGTTTTTTGGCAATTTTTAAAGAAGCACTGTTAAAGTCCAGAAGTTACTCTCTATATGTCTATGTAAAAAGTATTGGAAAAATTTTAAAAAATGCCTACCTACCGACCCTAATTTTGAAGAGTATGTTACCGGAAACACAGGTATTTTTAGTTCGCCTCAATGAAGTGGAGGGGGACTATTGGAGTACCCCCGGCATCTGCTTCCGCGTCCGCATCTGGGTATATATCTTAGTAACTATGCAGTGTGGGGTCATCAAACTTTGCATGCAGGTGCATCTTGGGTTAACTCACAGCCTCCAAGAAAATTAGGTCTCTCTGACCTATATTTTCCGCTTGAGTGGCTTGCATTCAAATTTACATTTTAGTTCATATCTCAGTTACTATACATAGTACAATAATCTAACTGTGCATATGCATGCATCTCTGATGGTAGGTCAGCATCCAGGCAAAATTAGGTCACTTTGACCTATATTTTCCGCTTGCGTGACTTACATTCAAGTTTACGTCCGAGTTCAGATCTCAGTCACTGTACATGGTAGGATCAACTTACTTTGCATGTGCATGCATCTCTGATGGTAGGTCAGCATCAAGGCAAAATTAGGTCACTTTTATCTATATTTTCCACTTGAGTGACTTACATTCAAGTTTACATCCGAGTTCAGATCTCAGTCACCACATGGTAGGATCATCTAACCTTGCATGTGCATGCATCAGTGATGGTAGGTCAGCATCCAGGCAAAATTAGGTCACTTTGACCTATATTTTCCGCTTGAGTGACTTAGGCCATACAAAATTAATTAATTGGTTCTCAGGCCATTTTTCATTTAAAGTGATGAGGGAGGGAGGGATTTTTTTTATTTTTTGATTTGCCAAAAAATAGATGAGGCAGCTTTTTACATTGGAGAAACCACCAAAAATGTAGTGAGGGTGGTGATTTTTTATTTTTATTTTATTGAAATGGCAAAAAATAGGGTCAATGAGGGGCTTTTTTCAAGCCTCAAACTAGATGAGGGAGGGCCTGTGAACCAATAAATTATTTTTTTATGGCCTTACATTCAAGTTTACGTCTGAGTTCAGATCTCAGTCACTGTACATGGTAGGATCATCTAACTTTGCATGTGCATGCATCTCTGATGGTAGGTCAGCATCCAGGCAAATTAGGTCACTTTGACCCATATTTTCCGCTTCAGTGACTTACATTCAAGTTTACGTCCAAGTTCAGATCTCAGTCACTATACATGGTAGGATCATCTAACCTTGCATGTGCATGCATCTCTGATGGTAGGTCAGCATCCAGGCAAAATTGGGTCACTTTGACCTACATTTTCCGCTTGACTGACTTACATTCAAGTTCATGTCAGGGATCAGATCTCAGGTACTGTACATGTTAGGATCATCCTGCATGTGCATGTGCATGCATCTGTGATGGTAGCTCAGCATTCAGACAAAATTAGGTCACTTAAACCTACATTTTATGCATGAATGACTTACATTAATGTATACATCGGAGTTCATAGCTCAGTAACTGTACATTGTTGGTTCAGGTAACCTTGCATATGCATGCAATTTTGATAGTATGTCAGCATACAGGCAAAATTTGGTTGCTGCGACAACGTGCCATAATGAGGCGAACTTTGTAATCGTTGATTACCTATGTTTTTTTAGGCCTGAGAAAAAAAATCAGTACATGTATCAAGAATATAAGAATACAGCAACTCAGATACAACACAAACAGAGACAGCATGACAAAGCCTAAACAAATAAACAAAAATGAACAGCAATACCACCAAACTAAAGTACTTGCAGTGTGCTCCAAAAAACAGTAGGTATCATCAGGTAATCCAGAAGGGTAAGCAATTTCTTTTTCACATGTGGGACACAACTGACACTCCATGGCAATATCTTTTTAGTTTTAAGATTGGTTTAGGACAAAAAGTGCAGCATCAGAGTATATTCCCATCAAACTCAGATCAGTTTTCTTTTTCAAAATGAACAAAATTGAACCATTTTTCAGGAAAAATCAATTGACTATTCTCTACAAATAGAACTTTGAAATTATTTACAACATGAACTGGCCATTGATTTAAGATATGAAGATATTTTCCTGTTTTCTCATTATGTCACCCTTTTCTGTCTGTCACAAATTTTTTTAGAAGCTTCTCCCTTACATATTTGATCTGAATGCATCCAAACTTTTGTTGATGATGGTGCCTAGTTGTGTTTGTTGTGTTGGCAGAATGCTTGACCCTTTCTCCACAGAGTATCATTTATGGCCCTTTTTGATTAAAAAAGTAATATCCCTGATCTGATTACAAATAAATTTATGTGGATTGTTTACAAAATGCCTAGTTGTGCATTTTGTGTTTTCTTGTAGCAGTGTTATGGCCCTTTTTGATTTCAAATTTTGGAATATTTAGTTTTTTGGCACTACCTTGTCTTCAGTTTCATATCAAATTCCATTCAAATATCACAGGATTATTGATTAATTCGTGTAATTAAGTTGTTCATACATGTATTATTTTGTTGGAATGCTCAGCTAATTATTCCCAGAGTTATCACTTTTTATCATGTTTATGACTTGAAAAGTTTCGAAACTGTTTTTGAGGGCGACACATCTCCTGCATCTTCAATCCAACTTAACCAATCTTTAATATTATTTACCGTTTTAATATTTGGTTACGCCAATTGATTTCTTAAAAAGGTCAGCTAATTTTTCACAGATATTTTTCCCCTTTATGACATAAATATTGTCAAGTTTAGGGTAAGGGGAGACATTTTTTTGTGTGAAATTCCCACCTAGTTTATATATTTTTCTTCTTCTTTCAGATACAATAAATGATTTAGAAGATCACAAGTTAACAAAATCAAATAAGAAATCAGAAACAGAACAAACAGAAAGTGAAAGTACAGAGGAGGGAAAGGAAGATAAATACGAGGAAGAAGAATCACCTCCAAGTAAATTTGCTGGTGTTTACAGTGATACAGAATCAGAAGATGAAGAGGAGGAGGAGGATGATGAGTGGGTGCTCTCCCTTTGTATTCAAATATTTATTTATTTTTCTTTAGAATAATGATGTTATACTAGTTAAATCACAGTTAAAGTTAAAGTTGAACATGTTTAATATTTGATAATGAAATCTTTGAAAATAATAATAGGGTCATATATATGTTATACAAGACTTTACAAAAGATAAAGGTCATCTTGACAAATATGAGAAATTTTGTTCTTTCACAAGTGAAACAAGGTGAAAGAAGTAGAATATCTAACCCAAGTGGATGACATCCTGATCTTTAATTTTTGTTGAATGTAAAGACCTATCTCTTTTGGTAAAATACAACAATCAAACACAAGGAAACTAAAATTTGCCATTCTTTGTAGTGTTTTCAATTATAACATCAAATCATTCATAAAATTCATTATGGTAATGACTGTGATGTTGAACAAATAACACCATTTGATAGGACATTTACCCATGTTAGACAGCTACACTTGAGACAATTTATCGAAGAAAGTTCTCTCTGAATTTTAATGACTAAAACAGTAAATATCTTCATCTGACACAAACTGTCATAAGGCCATTCAAAAAATAAAAAATAGTTTCTCAAGCCCTGCCCACATTTGTTAAAAGGTAGCCGCATTAAACTTTTTTTTTGAAATTTCAACTTTTTTTTAAATAAAAGTAACTTAAAGTTCTAAGTATTACAAAGAACTGAAGTGTATGAATAGATATGTTTGGAATTAAGCTCAGATGTATTAAAAAATCATTACATAGTGACATAAAAATTAAATTTTGCTGACATCCAAGAAATTGTGGAAAAAAAACCCCCAAAAACACCTGTCACGGCTTGTTTTATATGTAATGATGAAGTTTAAATCAGGAGATTAAACAAAACTGCATTCAGGATCAGATAACTTTCTTAGCAAATTGATATATGAAACCTAAAATTGATATTTGTGACTGGAACATCATTGATTTACACTTGAGACTTGAAGATCCTAAAGTAGAACATAGTTATCCCTATCCTTATGAAAATATTAAAAAAAAACATTCTGAAGATTGGATATCAGCTATTTATCTGTGTCAAAATCTTGCTTATAGTTCTGACTGGTGTTGGGAATCGGATAAAAAAATCATAATCGATTAATCAGAATAATCGGATGTACCTTTCCGATTCGATTATTGATTAAAATCGGATATCTTTGTAGTACTTATTTTTTTTTTTGCTGCGCTTTTGTGTCACATAAATACAGACATATTGATTTTCACTGTCCATCGGAAAATGGATATGAATTTATGACCTGTTGAATTCCCCATACATGAGACATACAACAGAGGAATGTTTTGAAGACAATTTTTAAAAGTAATATGCTATATTTAGAGAACTCCACTCCTTACAAACAATTTCATTTCCATTAGCCACCCATTCTAGTATTATCAGACAGAAAAAAATACCCTTTCCTTGAAAAATATTTAATTTTCTGCAAAATATAACTGGAATCCGATTATCGATTATTGAAAATCATAATCGATTAATCGATTTCGTGTTAAAAATCAATCAATTATCGATTATAATCGATCATCGGAACATCACTAGTTCTGACTACATATCCTGGGTATTATGAAAATATTGAAATGTCTGAGTCTCTGTAAGTGTTTTTGATGGCACAGTTTACATGTGTTTCAGTTTCAATCAAACTTAAAATTCACCACTTAAATGTCTAATAGCTATTATTCATATTAGATATCATGGAACCCACCTGTTTGTTTTTCTAAATATCAATGCAGGTGCAGAACACAGCCACTTTTTTACAGTGTTCTTGAAAAAAAATCTGCAAAACTGTCCACAGGATATCTTTGATTTTTTAATTAGCAAAGTACCAGGGTAATGTTGTGTTGTGGTCAAGTATGAAATGTTTAAATAAATAAGATAAGATGAGCCGCCACCGCCAGCATATCTGTGAAGTCTCACGCTTTAGGCATGAGAGTCATCTTTTTCAACCCCAAATCACACTTTCACGTTCACCCCTTCCAATGTCACACTTTTTAAATTTTTGAGAATAAATATATTTCAAATAGAAAAACAATCTTTTTATGATAACAAAAACTAGGAATATGGGCCCGGGTAGTTCCATATATTTTTTGCATACAACTGATTCATTTTCATTAAATATCTCCCATATGACCTGAAGTGAACAAAATTTTCAGTGGAGCTCAGTTTATTTACCTTTTTCATATGACAAAAATTTGGTCTCGATTCTTGCCTACCATAAATGCTCTCAGAATGAACTATTTGGCATCTTTGAAAAAGAGTAATTGTGGAGCAAAACTTTTTTCTCACTCTCAGAACCCCAAAACCCTTGACAGCCCCACACCAGGGGAGGGCAATGACAAAGCAAGACTGAAATACATCACAAAGCTAAAATCAATCCAAATAATTAAGTTGAAATGAAAACATGAAATATAGATTACTTGATTTGTACCTGATCAAAATCTGAGTATTGTGTTTATATATGTGAATTTGGTTTTAATTCATCCACATCTGAATTTGGTTTTAATTCATCCACATCCATCATCTGTGGTTTCATCCACAACTAATCATTTGTACATTTTTTTGACAGTGAAGAAGATTTTTCTCTTGGTATCAACACATTTATAAAGACTGCGATACGTAGAAGAAAACAAAGAAAAACCAAGGACATTATAGAAGATGTAGATGTTGGTGTGGAAAATAGAATTATTGGATGTGCTACATACGAGAAAAAATACATGTAAGGCTAATGCTATAAAGATTATAAGGCCATCTTAAATTAATTCTATTTTTATCGTCATCATATAGGACCTCAAAGCCTAGGAGGGAGGGAGGAAGAAAACAAGCAAACAAAAATTTAAAACAAAAGAATACTAATACCTTTGCAAGTTTTAATGCACATATATGCTGTAGAACAGGTTTGACATTTGACTGACATTAAAATACTAATTTCACTTAATTCTTTTACCAATTCTTTTATTAATTCCGAATCCAACTGCTTATGACCAGTCCTACCCCAACCCCAAAATTTTGAGACAACACAAAGTTTTTGTTTGTTTTTTATTTTCAATAAGTTCCAAAAACCTACTTGGTATGTGCAGGTGAGGTTAAACAAAGAATAAATTTAGGACGGCTTATACTGATAGAGTCAGAATACTACATATATCATATATGGTCCACTTGACCAAGGGTCAAAGATACATAAAGTTTTGTAAGTTTACATAAGTACACTCCTAAAATCTTTAAATTTTCACTTTCAGTTTTTGCAGTGACCTCCAATTTTTAGTTCGCCTCAACGAAGTTGAGGGGGACTATTGGAGTACTCCCAGCATCTCTGTCCGCATTTAGGTTTATATCTTGGTAACTATGAAGGGTAGGGTCTTCAAACTTTGTGTACAGATGCATCTTGGGCTAACTCACAGCCTCCAGGAAAATTAGGTCTCTTTGACCTATATTTTCCGCTTGGCTGGCTTTCATTTAATTTTAGGTC
>MJUU01056094.1:0-19672 GCA_002080025.1 Modiolus philippinarum
GCTATTGCTTGCAATTGCAAATCTAGTTGTAATTGCTTTTCTCTTTTATTTTCTTACAATGATTTTTGTCCGGCTATTTTCTCAAAGGTGCCTGGACAGAATTCATTTATACTTGGCACAAAGTTGAACCAAATATTAGGAGATGTGCATACACTAACATAAATTTTCAAAATGGCTGCCATTTCCAAGATGGCCACCAATTTACGTTAAAATATTGAAGATTCAATATATCTGGAACTGCTGGGCAGAATTTGTTCATATTTTGTATCAATTTTTAATAAGATCAGAGGAAGGGATTCATACGAAAAAAAAATTGCAAAATGTCTGCCATATTCAAAATGGTCACCCGCATATGAAAAAGGAAAATTTCTAGGTAGATTTTGATATGACGAACAAGATGGAATCATTGACTTGGACGTCTGGGGCGACATCAGCTATTGCTTGCAATTGCAAATCTAGTTATTATTGCAATGAGACTGATGCATAAAAAGGATGGAAAGGTATAACAACGCAGGTGTAATGAAGAGCATGGATAAACCTTTGTTCGACAATTAATTAGCAATGTATTCCGCTCAGATAAGTCCTAGAGGTCGACATGATGAACTTACAACCCCGCGTGACGCATCCATGACCAGGAAAGACATGGATGTGGCGTTGTTCGACAATTAGCAAAGAATTCCGCTCAAACCGGTGCTAGGGGCCGTCTTGAACTTACTATGAGGTATGAGCAAAGCTCAGTGTTGAAGGCCTCATGGTGACGTCAAGATGAAGAACAACAATAAAAGCGTTGTTCCTTTGCTTGTTTTGACCATGTATTTGTAGAGACTTTGTCTCATGTGCATTTACTTTATATCCTCTCATTCACCATTTACAATAAAAACGTTTTTCCATTTTTTTTACCATCTCATGTGCATTTATACCATATCCCTTCATTTCTTATTGATGCATGATATGTTCTCATTGTATAGTTTGTCTCAGTGTATCACGCTATCAACGTTATTTCAACGTAATTGCGAATGATGCATATTTAACGAGTTGCAGACTGAATTTCTTCGTTGAACTATTTAATTTGTATACAAAATTTGATATTAACGATGACTTTTTGTTGATAAATCTGTTACATTTCACATTCTGTACAATGTACATGTATCTATAACTTTGAAACTTTAAATAAACAAAATGTTAAATTACATAACACTTGTATAAAAAATTCATGCCACTTAAATAAGCAGATCATTTCGACCATATGAAACAGAATTTGTGATAAATCAGAAAGATAAGCCTTTCACTATACGGCTTGAATCGTCTATATTTCATTTCTATATGATTACCCATTTTAACATTAATTCTGTCGGATATTGTAGTGAGTCTCGTCCGTCCGTCCGTCTGTCTGTCCGTCACTTTTTTTCCTTTGGGGAAGTTAGTTCTATATCTATTGAGAATAAGACAATCATCACCAAAATCAGCACAGATGAAGCATTGAGCGTCGTTTTACATCTAGCAAAATTACCGAACATAGTTGTCAAGACCCGAAGTCCGTGAGACAAAAACAAAATCAGGTTGAAAACACCGAAAAAATTGTGAACCGCAATGGTCCCGACTTGGTACATGTATTTCAAAGAAATTGTGGGTAAAATCGGTTTTATGGCATGCCAAATGTCTTTTCCATAGCGGTAGTGTCTGAAAGAAACTTTTGAAAGGTCGGTGACAGTTAAAAGAAATAATCATCCCAGTACTAAGTAAAAAAAAAAATTGAAGTAGAGTTAGGACGGAAACTTCAAATTTTTCCGAGGGACTGATATCTGTTAAAACTTTTTTAATAATCTGATGAGACGGAATTTTATGAGCCTTGATTAATAAGGTGGTCACAAAGATAACTGTTTCTCATGAGAAAGTCTGTTTAATTTGTGCTAGCTCTTGCGTTACGAATCAAATGTGAAACATACACTCCGCAAACAGGAGAAGTTGGAATATTACTGTCCATGTACGGGAAATTGATAATTTTGAAATTAAAATCGTCCACTTTGTCGTAATTTCTATTACTGAGATGACCATTTTCGTCAAATTCGAGATACAAGTCCAAAAAAGACGTAGATCTTATGGTTTCTGTTGTTACCTTTATCCCTGGTTCTAGCGGATATATTAATGGGATACATTTAGCAAACGACGCGTTATTGATGGCAAGAACATCATCGATATATCTTTAAGTGAGATTAAAGGATCTAGCACCTTTAATTTTCTATATGTGAGATTAAAGGATCTAGCATCTTTAATTTTATGATCTTTTGTGAGTCCCTGAAGAAATTCGTTAGAATATAAAAACAAGCCTGCAAGTAGAGGAGCACAATTAGTGCCAATCGGTATGCCAACTTGCTGTTTATAAGTAGCACCTCAAAAGGTGACAAATATATTATCAATTAGAAAATCAAGCATACTGCACACTTGTTTTTCATCGAAGCATACTTTTCGTTTTCAATTGTTAATTTGAGATTTTGCTCCTTGAGCATTAATCCTTATTCTAATGGTTTTACAAAAAAATCAAACAAGTTTAACATCTACGAGCATGTTACATAGTTATATGCAGAAACCAAATTTACAGTTAGTTCGGTGTTTAGTTCTTTAATAGCTGTATAAAGTAAGGGAATTTGACAAATATGTTTGAATACTGTATAAGTGGTAATTTTTGCGGTGTTCTAATTTTCGCTATTTTCGCGGTTGATAAAACACCGCGAAAATTAGTACCAGCGAATATCTAAGAAACAATCGGAAGGTACTCAGTTGTTCCTAAGAACCGCGAAAATTGACTACTTCAAGAAACCGCGAAAATTAGCAACCGCGAAAATTAATACGTTTACAGTAATTGCATTCAATCAGAAAAAAATATTGATTAGAGTACATAAAATTATGTAAATTATTTTGTTATATATATGTTTTGCTTTCTACATGTCATTTATTATGATTAC
Organism: Modiolus philippinarum; assembly: GCA_002080025.1. Classification (NCBI taxonomy): domain Eukaryota; kingdom Metazoa; phylum Mollusca; class Bivalvia; order Mytilida; family Modiolidae; genus Modiolus; species Modiolus philippinarum. The sequence goes on from MJUU01056094.1 coordinate 2,964, forward strand.
TATCTATTTATAATTTTCTTTATATTGATCTCATATTTTTCCTGTCGTGCTCCTCGATGATTTCCATTAGAAATGCAAAGGACTGATATTTATGTAAATAATTTTCTTTATATTGATCTCATATATTTCCTGTCGTGCTCCTCGATGATGTCCATTAGAAATGCAAAGGACTGATATTTATGTAATATCAAAATACCGAAAGAGAACATTATTACATACGTATTTATTTTCTAAATTCGGTGTGTGCTCGCCATAAAATTATAATATTATAACCGTTTGCTGTCGATGACTATCTCACAAACTAAATTAGGAGATGCATATTCAATAAATTAATGGATCTGTCACGTGAAGAAAGGAGCTTTTTGTCCAAACCATCAACGCAAGACTATAAAATAGAGATAAGACATCATCCTAAAACTTCTTCTGACAATAAGTGTTCATATCTATGGAAATATCGTAACAAATAATGATCAATAATGAGAAAAAGATAACTATCATATCAAAAATATGACAAAATGTGGGTTCATGTCAACGAAAAATGAGTAGGGTAAGGTGCTGTCTTCTTCGTTTTTCAGAATACTGTAAGTTATATTCGTAATTTCTTTACACCAAAATAGCAAACGATGACTACCATTTTGACAGACAGTTCAAGTTTTTTATATTTCATTAACTTTATAAAATAATTGTCTAATCACTGATTTAGTCCTTCAAAAACGGTTGCCTGACCCGTCACGCACCCCATGCAATACCTGACTGCCATTGCTTACTGTAGTCCTTCGCGTGCATTTTTCTCGATCAACGGTTTGATGCCCGTTAAATTGTTAAAGAACCGAATGATCATACAAAATCGAAGGCATTTACTATCCTATATCTGTCAGTGATCTGAATTCAAAGTTTACATATTTAAACTCGTTCTTAATGCAAGGCTTTGTCAATGATTTTGTTATTTTAAATTCGTTAATAATTAGAATTTAAGTGCTTTTTAATTTTTAGATACTTAAAAACTAAAACTTGTTTGAAGACACTGCATACGGTACAAAATGACAGGAGTTTTATATCCGACACGGACATGGAAACGACGGAAAATGCTTATATAAGGAATTTTGAAGATCTGAAATGACCTCGCACTTACAGATAAATGAAAAAAAAACTAATATAGAAATAAAATATATTACATAATGATCGTATCAATGGTAAAAAAAAATTTTAATCTCAAAAATTGTTTCAAAGTGTCCTTGCGGGGAGTCCCTTAGGGTTCCATTTGTAAAATCAAGAATCACACCCTTCAACGAAATCACGTACATTGTATCACGCGTGTGTTTTAAGGTATTTTTCAGGAATCACGCTGCCCAAAATGCCTTTTTATGTAAATCGGGCGTAGATCCCTACAAGTTTCCGTCTGGGGGTGGACATGTTTAAGGGAGATCGGGAGAAAGGGTCGAGAGAAAGGAGAGAGAAGGGTTGGTGAAAGGAGAGAAGGGACAGGAGAAAGGAGAGGGAGGAAGACATGCACCAGTCCGCCCTCTCCCTTCTGAATAAAAAAAATTACTACCGCATTATTGAAACAGATTTGACTTTTACAATTGACGCACAGTGTCCTTGTATAAATATTAAGTCACAGGTAAACTATTCTAATATTTCAAAATATTTCCCTGTTTTAGTGAGAAGCCATAAGGGACCAACCATTTAACCTTTAAGGGGGAGCTATGGGTTTTTTTTTCGAAAAAAATAATCTGAAGCTGATTTTATGTGAAAAAAATATTTTGGCTGCAAAAGTGATGAAAAAAATCTGAACAGGGCTTTCTGCCCAAAAAAATAATGCTTATTTTCAAAAAATATTTTGTTTATACTAGTTAAAAAAACAAATAAATTTTTTCGCGCAAGAATTTTTCTGTCCAGAAAAAAAACCATAACCCCCCCCCTTTCAAGTCGGACCCTTATCACCAATTAGTAAAAGGATGTTATATTCTTTTTGGATCAACACTTTAAATAAAAGATTGTGTGTTTTATCTTTTCGAGTAACTTAACTTAACCGCATCAATCCTCTTCGTTGCCATTAGTACAAGAGGTCAACATACACTTCCTCCAATCAAACCGGTCTCCTACTTCCAGTCTTGCCTGTACATTATACGTAGTGCATTTATTCTATAGAAATATTCAAAATCTCTTCCGACAAGAAGCTTGCATTTGATGAGAACCGCATCCGTTCGATGAAAATCGTCAACAGAGATAGTGCTGCTTTCCATATCGTTCATTAAATGTCGTTTACTGTGTAATTTTTCCAACTCTCTTTCTCAAATAAGTACAATAAAATTATAAACCTTGGAAAATTTACGTCCTTGGTATAGAAGTGATCATATTTTCAATTCCAATAATTGCAAATCTTGTGCCACCAATTTTAGAGCTAAAAAATAGTGTAAATGATCAAAATTAGAAGAATGGCATGGGCTTTCAAAATCACATTTGTAAGTTGATATGTTAGCACACTTTAACAAGATCACAATTTTAAAAAAATGAGAATTTCAAAATCCCATGGGAAAACGCAGTTTCCCATGGTATTTCACTGCTTTCCATGGGAATTTGTTATGTTCTCATGCAAGAAAAATATTCCCATGGTAATAATGAAATACCCATAGGAACATTTCAGAATCCCATGGGAAACTGCATTTTCCCATGGGATTTTGAAATTCCCGTGTTTCTAAAATTGTCAAATGAAAAACATTGTATAAATTCATGCTAATAGGATGTAGACTTAAAATATGATTTGGTTAAGTCCCATGCAATTCCGCAGATTTTGTTTATTTACACTACTTGGTAGCTTTCAATAATGGTGGGACAAGATTTGGAATCATTGGAATTTGGTTCAAAACTAAGGAGTATCTCCCTCTCGCATAGCTCTGTCTTTGGCTGATTTAGGCTTCACTATTTAGATCCTATTTGTAATTTGTTCTTCCATCAGTTTTTACACATATTTCGGTATATGGATTTCCAAATGTTTTGATTTGATCTGCACTGAAGGTACCATTTGCCGAAATGGGCATATGGGCATATGCAGAACTAAATCAACAGTAAATTCGGTATTTTTATATTTAAATTTGAATACTTAAAAGCATTTTGAATCGCAAAATGCAATTTTACAAAAGTTTTACAAATATAGAAATGTGATTATTTCTTTTTATATCCATAAAATCATTAATCGCTTCCACAATAGTTTCTAAAACCCAAGTTGGCTTTTGGAACATTCGTGTTTTTATATTGAGAATAAATTGCGCTGTTTTGTTTTGCCACGATTCCAACTGGTTTCTCACGGAACTGGAGATATAATGCAGAATGCTCATAAAACCGAAATCCAAAGTGTATCTCCAACGTTTATTCGATGGGTACTACCGTGCACACCACTGAATCTAGTCATATAGTTGATCTCTCGTTCAAACATTCCATTCAAAATATAATCATTTAATCTTTATATAACTTTATACAAACATGGTTTAATGATATTTTGTCCTCTTCCCGTGGTCAATTTTATTCTGTTTTCAAAAAATCGTTTGGCTTAAAAAACTTGTTGTTAAGATTACCAGAATCTAATAGAATGTGGATTGCTAGACTTAGAACATCAAATTTACACCTCCCAATCGAAACCGGACGGTGGTTTGGACTACCCAAAAATGACCGTATATGTCAACTATGTAATAATGGTGAAATAGGTAATGAGTTCCACATTCTGTTTTGTTGTACAAACCAAAACATTGAAAACTTACGTACAAAGTATCTACCAAATTACTATTTTAGAAGACCAAATTATTTCAAAATGGAAGGTTTACTTTCACTCTGTAATTTTGAAGTACTAAAAAGACTATCTATATTTGTTAAAAGGGTTTCAAAATTTTTATAATTATTAGTATGTGATTATATGCTGGTATGTTTAGTATGTTTACTATTTACTTATGCATGCTCATTCTGTTGTTGTTTGTAACTTTATTATGCATATTTGACCTCATGTAACACATGTTGATATGTGTCTGAGTGTTTTATAATAAAGTTCTTAAAGTTTAATCTATTCAAGATCTAGAGAAATAAATGATGCCAAGGTACACTCATTGTCTTACTCGGCTAGCTTAATTGGTGGATCCAGAGGGAGTTATGGGATAGAAAGCCCACTTTTTCTGGAAAAAAAATAAATTTCGTGCAGAATTCAGACAAAGATGGATAAAAGCTGGCAAAAAACCCTTATTTTTCGGAGGCTGGATCCACCGAGGAGCTTTTAACCGGTAAACCGTTCGACACTTTCATACAGTTATTGCAAATGATTATAACCTTTGATTTTGGTCATTAAAACTAAAAAGTTCCATTTACTTGTATCTTCATCAACAATATCGACTATAAGTTGGAGTTGTCATCAGCTAAAAGCAAACACTTATTTGATTGTGTGAATAGTTCTACATTTTGCTGATCAAAAGTAGTTGCAAAATCATTCATTAACACTGAACTGACTATCGATGGAAGAACACATCCCTGTTTGTGGAAGAACACATCCCTGTGTGTGGAAGAACACATTCCTGTTTGTGGAAGAACACATCCATGTTTGTGGAAGAACACATCCCCGTTTGAAAATGTAGAACAGACTCAAAATCTCCAAACAATACTTTATTTGAAATACTACTGTATAAATCCCTATATATCTATATTCTCTGGTTTTACCTGTTGAAAATAGTGTGAAATTCTCACTTTGTCTTTACTTGACTTCTTTCTCCGGCTTTGGATGTTTATTTAAAAAAACGGAAATTACAAAAAAAAAAGAGAAATAAATAAAGAAATAATTTAAACTTATTTTATTTGCAAAAAAAGCAAAAGGGATTGGACACAAGTTATACAACATTAAAATAAAAAAGAGAGAGAGATAATATGGCAGACTGTACAGCAAACAAACATAATAGCAACAATTAATAAAAAATTAATAAAAATTAATAAACAACCAGAGACATATAAACAACTAGAGACATTTAAAACACAAAACGTAATTAGATGTCTCTGCAACAACCAATAAATTGAAAAGTAGAGACAAAATATGTCTGAAATAATTACACATCAATATTTACATGAAGAACTATTTATTTAATTTTGCATTTATTTCATTGATTAATTTTAATTTTTATTTCTTTTTTTATTTTACTTTATTTAATTGATTTTTTATTTTTTTATTTATTTAATTTTATATCTATTTCATGGATTAATTTTAATTTATTTTTTTTTATTTTACTTTATTTTATTGATTTTTTTATTTTTTTATTTATTTCATTTATTTAATTTTATATCTATTTCATTGATTAATTTTTATTTCTTATTTTTTTTATTTTATTTTATTCAATTGATTTGATTTTAAATTCTTACTTTCTTATTTTATTTCATTTAAACAATTTAATTATAATTTCTTAATTTTTTATTCTATTCTATTATTATTTATTTTTGCTGCAATTATTCTATGCCAGAAAATGTGACAAAAGAATCATTTGTACAATTATTACCTCACAATGTATTCACTCAAACATAGATTGACATCTGTCGGAATTTTATAAACGAACAAAAGAAACGAATTGTCAATTCATCAAAGAGTTAAATGAGTGAAATTCTTAATTAAATCAATTTTTGATTGAGTTGATAACTCTTGATTGGCAGGTGCTGTTTTTACTATAAAAGCGAAACTTTTCTTTGGTTTGACATTAAAAAACAGTAAGCATGAAGACAAACATGATGTTCCTTACTATATTGTCTGTATTTTTCACGTTCTGTGGAAAAGTAGCGAATACACAAGACTTTTCCGAAGATCTGTACACAGTTAACAATACAACACAAGGTAAATACATTTTCCTGGTTTCAATAAACAGGTTTTGGCACAAGTAATTTTTTTATGGGATGTTAGTTTATATTTCATATTTTTAAACCATTTAGATTAATATTAAAAACACACACACACACACAGATAAGAGCAGTTAAATAAAAAGAACAATCGGGAATGCAGGAAGGTGCCTATTTTTTCAATGCATATTTCATATCCAGTATATCATGTTCTTCAAAATATGCACAAGTATTGCCCAAGTATACTTTTGAACTTTATGAAATGGTCTTGCTGTAAAAATAACATATATTTTATTTGCCATGAGTTGAATGATTTTCATTTAATTGGTATTTTTGTAATTCATATCCACATTCGAGTTGAATCTTTTCATAAAAAATGTGCAGATTCTTGGCAGAAAAAAACATAAAAATTGTCACAATGCATAAAATTACGCTCCTGACATTTTAACTGAAGCGTTGATTTTCTAAACTATATACATAACGGTTTATCCAAGGAATTTCTTTATAGATAATAGTTTGTTACAGCTTTTTACAAGCGATACAGATAATTTTGTCAAGATATAGTACTGGATAATAAATAACAAAAAGCACTTCGTTATCACTCCTCGGTGGGACCTCGGTGATAAAGAAGTACTTCATCTACTACTTAAATGCAATATTTTTATTTTTTTCTATTTTATTTAAAGCACAATTTACCCAATACATGGTCAATGGCAACTAAACAATCAAATTAATTATTTTTTATATTATCATTTGAAAGTTGGTATTAAAACAGAATATTCATTTTCTCATTTCAGCATTCAATGTAAATTGCACATTGAGGTTTGAAGACGAAAAGTCCGACAAAAAGAAGTTGGATTCAAAACTGAAAGTTTTGGAAATTATCACCAAATTCATAAATGGAACAGAACAAATTCTATCTGCGAACTTCAAGAAAAGTGAACTATTTAAACCATTAGAATGGATGCGTGTGTCAGGAAAGTATGGTAAAGGAATACTTCAGCTAAAACCAAACTATGAAATTCTTTGACAATTCAGAAGGACGAAATTGAGTTGGAACTAACGGAGTCTACACCGGGGTGTATGGCCCAATTAAGCGCAACAGCATATGGAGATAAAATGAGAAAATTTCTTCTAAAATATACATCGAAAGATAGGCATGAAGAGATATGCAATATGCACATCAAAGACAATTCTGGAAAGGCGGTGTTTGATTATGAATGTTGTGCTCTTGATAGCGACAATGAGATGAAGTGTCACCGGGTCCGCAAAAATAACTGGCTGAATTTAATAGACATTTTGACATACATATGCATTATATTGGCAATTATGTATTTTCCTACATTAATTCCAGCGTCAGTTTATTCAGAAAGAGGACCTCCATCTGCATTTGTGCATGTGCTAAAAAAGCCATTCAAAGTATTCGTAAACAAGAACGAGTTTTCAAAAAACAAAGAGAAGAACTTTTTCAAAAACGTCAAAACAATCGAACAGACAAATGGTGAATCTGAACATACATTCGAAAAACTGTGTTTGAAAATTGAAAGTGATCAGCTAGTTACTGAAAATAGTTCTCCAATCAACTTTACAAGGATGCTGTATGACGCTATCAAACCGAAAGATAACTATAACGTACCTACAAAAGAAGGAGAAAGCAACCGAAGCTTCTTGAAAGCCAACATTCTTGGACCAATCAAATTCTGTGGAATGCAGCTAAAATGGGGAACATGTGTTTATTACTCCAGTTTACTTATATTAAGCGGATTAATCGTTTCTCCATGGATATTCCGAATGGTTATATACTACTTGTACGAAAAAGACATACGACTCCGAAGATATACAGCAGCAGAAGAAAGAAATTTAAAGGAGAGTTTTGGAGTTAATCTGACTTACTATTTTGGTCCAGTTCACGTGCTGTTTCTGATTTGCTACTCATTGTTACTGATTGATTTTATTTTGTTTAATATGTTTCGCAAGGAAGTAGGACATATGTTTGAGAAAACACTCGTACCATCTTTTGTAAGCATGCATAGTATATCAAAGAAGAACGTCTTACAATGTGCGGCTCATATCCTGTTACTACCGTTGACAAAATGTGGCATTTTTGGCGTCATTTTCTGGATACCGTTACTACCGTTGGTGATTTTAATGGTGATTTTTCTCGTATTTCCAGCATTATCTCTGGGATCAACTATGTTATGGAAGTTTCTAAGGTACATTTTTCCTGAAATTAGTAATAAAACCGAAAAGCGACTCATCAAGACATTTAAAATGGATACAATTCTTCATAAACAAACTACATCATCAAGTGGAACAAACTCTAAGTCAAGAGATCTCCTTGCTAAAGACATGAGTTACAAAAACATAACTCCATTAATGACTGAAGTGGTTGTACATACAATTTCTGTGCCTGTACCTGCGTCATCTACACTAACATGGTGGGAGCGATTTCAACGACAGCCAAAACTTGTATGCGAACGTATTGTGCGGATATTACTGGTATTAATGTCGATGACAACAGTGATTTCTTTCGTGTTGTTAATGGCGGAGTGTATTATTTTTATGTTTGAAGTTGCAGTTTATACGTTGATAGGACTAGTGTTGAATTCTTCACACGCCGTACAATACCTGACAGCAGGTACTTTGATGTGGTTCTACTTTTACAACTGCTTTAGTGGTATCAGTACTAAATACATGAACTTCAACAAAGCCATACACAAAATCTTATTATCAGAAAACAAAGATCAAGTGCTGGAAGTGGCTAAAGCATCTTCCGAAAGTCAAGAAAATACAGCTTTCCAAGTTCGTCACGCATGCGACAAAGAACCGGAACTGAAAATTCATTCAGGAACTCCAAAATGGTCCACACGGGGAGTAGTCTTGCTGATGGATAAATATGATCAACTGTTCCTGACAAAAAGGTTTTTCTTCAAAGTTAGTACCCTGGATCACCCATATTGCCCAGGAGACCTATTTGAAAATGCTATGTCATCATTAGGACGATTTACATGTATACTAATATTTCTGTTGTTTGTGACTTTAGTAGTGCTTGCTTTCGGTGATACGTATGAAATTTCCATATCAAACCAACTTTTAGCCACATGTGCAGGTGGTATAGTGCCGTTATTAATACAAAAGTCAAAAGTGCTATTCTCCAAGCAGGAAGATCCAGATAGTGAACAGCTTCAAGAAAACATTAGTTTTATGACAAAATTCCACACTTTGATAGAAAGCAGCAGTGAATTGTGGAATATTGGAAATCAGCAATTTATGCAAGGACTGCAATTTAATAATAACAATTCTCCAGATTTCTCAGCTGATACGGAAAACAATCATGAAAGTACTGTTTTGAAATCTAGTGGCATAAATCACGTGACAAGTGCTGACATAAATATTCAGATAACACACATGTAGATAAATGTGCTTTCTTTTATTTATTAAATCTGTTATCTGTTATATAAACGTTTGTTACTTTATTTAGTTAAGTACACATTGCTTGGAAAGATTGATGACCAAATACATATTTATAAGACTATCTTCATCTTGAAATTGACAACAGAGGAAGATTTCAAACTAAGCTGTATGACGAAAGCAATGACTTCACTTTTCCAAAAGTCAACTTCCCTTCCCTTTGTAGCATCATTCCTACAGCCCGGGAAATAGAGTTAACATCTCCCAACTCAATTCAAGAGCCTGTGGTCGATGCAGTGACTTCCTTGACAAACTCAAAAATAGGTTACATAAACAAGGCTGTGTTACCCATAACTTTAAGTCATCACTCTAGAAGATATCTTTCTCCTCAATAGCTTAAGAATGTTGTTTCCGCTACCGGATTTGACTTTATTATCGGATTTGACATGTTAAACACGACAGGTGTGTTATAAAAAGCAGGAGATACTTACTCTACCGGTGCACCTGGTCTCAACCATGTTTTTCTTTACCTTACCTGGCTATGCAAGGGTGAACCTTTGCAATCACTTGGCCGTCGATCGTCATAAACTTTTCATTTAAAGATCTTAGCCTCTGAAACCAGTGGGCCAATGAGAACCAAACTTGGCCACAATAGTCCTTGGATGGTCGCCTTCGAAAATTGTATCCGACAGGTCTGTGCCTCACCCAAGATGGCGGCCTGCAGGGAGCATAGTTTTAATAGCGGGCCCTCTGTAAAAGACATTCAAAGATCTTCTCAGAAACAACACGTCCAATTATAAACAAACTTAAGCACAGTGACCCTTAGATGGTCCCTTCCAAAAAGATATATCCGGCAGATCTCTACCTCTTCCAAGATGACCGCCAGCGGGGAACATAGTTTTAACATTGGACCCTCTGGAAAAGACATTCACAGATCTTCTCCTCAGAAACTACCAGTCCAGTTATAACCAAACTTAGGCGAATGGTCTTTAGATGGTCCTCTCCAAAAAGAATCAAAATAGGTCCGTACCTTATCTAATCTGGCCGTCAGTGGGGAACATTGGACAATGTGGAAAACACATTCAAAGATCTTAGAAACTACCAGTCAAATTATAACCAAACGTAGTCACATGGTCCTTCGATGGTCCCTTCCAAAAAAGGTATCCGACAGGTGTGTACTTCATCCAAGGTGGTCGCCAACGGAGAACATAGTTTTAACATTGGGCCTATGAGATCTTCTTAGAAACTACATGTCCAATTATAAGCAAACTTGGGCACAATGGTCCTTGGGGGTCCCTTCCAAAAAAGGTATACGATAGGTCCATACCTCATCCAGAATAGTGGCCAGTGGAGAACATAGTTTTAAGATTGGACCCTATGGAAAAAAAATCAAAGATCTACTCAGAAAGTTCAAACTACCAGTCCAATTATAATCAAACTTAGGCAGAATGGTCCTTAGGTATTCCTTTCCAAAAATATATCGGGCAGATCTGTACCTCATCCAAGATGGACGTAAGCGAGGAACAGAGTTTAAACATCGGACCCTATAGAAAGACATTCATAGATCTTCTTCTCAGAAACTACCAGTCCAAACTGAGACACAATGGTCTTTAGACGGTCCCTTCCAAAAAAAGAATCTAATAGGTCCGTACCTTATTTAAGATGGCCGCCAGCGGGGAACATTATTTTAACGCTGGACCCTATGGAAAAGACATTCAAAGATCTGAAACTACCAGTCAGATTATACTAGTAACCAAACGTAGGGACTATGGTCCTTAGGTGGTCCCTTCGAAAAGAGGTATCCGACAGGTCCGTGCCTCATTCAAGATGGTCGCCAACAGGGAACATAGTTTTAACAATGGACCCCTATGGAAAACACACTCAAAGATCTTCTCAGAAACTACCAGTTCAGTTATAACCAAACTTAGACACAACGGTCCTCACATGGTCCCTCCCGAAAAAAAGGTATCTGGCAGGTCTTCACCTCTTCCAAGATGGCAGCTATCGAGAAACATAGTTCTAACATTGAACCCTATGAAATACAGACTCATTCAAAAGTTTTCTTCTAGGAAACTACTGGTCCAATTACAATCCAAATTAGTCAAAATGGTCCTTAGATGGTCCCTTCCAAAACAAAGGTATTCGGCAGGTCTGTATCTCATCCAAGATGGCCACCACCAGGAAACACTCATGGTTAACTGTGTAAAACATTCAAGGCTGAAATCGCATGTTTGATATAATTTAAAAACAAAAAATGCTACAAATACATAAATATTATTTTCATTATTTCAACTTGTGTTATACATTAAATGGTTCTAATTATGAACATCAAAAACACTTGATTTAAAATTAAGATAAAATGAAAACGATGATTTTGAAAAGGAAATATTTAAAGTAATGTAGATTGTAAACATCTACATTTATTTAAGTTACCATTTTAGAAGTATATATAAACAATATCATAAGGGGAATCCCTGCCCAATTTTTTTGAAAGGGGGAAACTGAATGTTTTAATTTCAGTAATATGTATTACCTAGATTATCATGAAAACCATGTTTTCAAAGAGCCCTTCAGTCTGAAATCCGGTGGTATTTAAACAATAGAATATGAACTCTCCTTTAGAAAAGATAAAAATGTCAATTTTAATGTATAACTCGTTGTTAAGACCTGATAAAAGTTACTTATAACAAGAAAATTTATACTCTGTTTTGTTCATGTGATGTCTCTTGGTGTTGACAAATGACATTTAAAAAAAAAAATTGATATATCTTGCATATATTTAATGAAAAATGAGATTTCCCGGAATATACCTGATTCCAAAGGGTTTTGGAATCTAGGCATTTCCTTACAACGGAAATTTTTAGGAAAAAAAAACACTTTGCAATTAAATATTTATCGATTCATTTGCAAATTTTGGACTGGGTACCCGTACATGCAGTGGTTTCGACGAAATAATGTATATAAAACGACCATTTCTACCTGGTAACCGTCTTGTTTACATAAACAAAATCGATTTTTACTCACTAAGCACGTAGGGTCTTTGAATGGGCTTTAACTGAAGGAACGCCCTTTTCCTTGATTGAACCAATGAAATCTTGTTTTGATGTTTACCCTTTGCGATCTTGGGTATAAAAGGAAAATGGCGTTGTTTCAAGACGATATAATTTTGCATAGTTACATAGAATGCGTTTTGGATCTCCGCGTTTCTTATGCAAGAATCGTCACTAAATTTACCTATAAGTAAAGTATGTGTACATATAATTTTGTCTGGGTACATGCATTTTAACACCCTATAGCAATTGATTTTGACCAGTCTTTTCGTTGAATATTTTCATCACGATAGTAAATTATGTAAGGAATTCGCATATTACCTCTTCTTGGAGGCAAGTTTAATCTCTTTTTAACTACAAAGTAAAGATCTGGGAATTGAATGACGTTTTCACTAAATATTGTATTTGTTTATTTCTTTTGAAATCTTGACATTTTGTCGATTGTTTATTTTCGTCGTCATGCTATTAATTTGTTCTGAAAAAGTTTTGAACACAGAAGAGCTTTTCTAGAAGGGAGATAATTTTATACCGCTAGATTTCCCACTGCCTTGTAATGTTTTAATTTAGCAGTATTTTTTACGTAGATTATCAGGAGAGCCCATGCCCAAAGAATTTTTGAAAGATGACCTGAATTCTGTCCAAATGAAAATACATTCAAAGATTTCTTCTCATAAACAAATTTTCCAATTAGAATACAATGTAATTAGTTGATACCTTCAAATAAAGATATCTTGCAGGCCCCGACGTCATCAAATATGGCTGACCCTTTTGGAAATACATTCAAAGATCTATTAGAAAACAAGTAGTCCCATTAGAACCAAACTTAGTCAAGATGGTCCTAAATAAGGTATCCTACAGATCCGTTCCACATTTAAGAATGTCAGCAGTAGGGATAAAATTACATTGGACTCAATTTAAAAGATTATGTCTCTGTAACCCCTTATCCAATTGGAACCAAACTTGATCACAAAATTCTTTGGTTGGCCCCGTTCAGTCAAAATTTGTGTCTGGCATGTCAATCCAAGATGGCCTCACGCAGGAGACGTAGTTTAACATTGGTCATTCATCTCTCTATTTCAGGGATGGTTTAGATGATCTATACAGGTTTTTGAGAGCCTCTTCTATAAACGTCAATAAATATTTATTTAACCGATTTCTTTTGCAAAAAATGAAAACAAAATGGCTTTACACTACAAATAGGTAATCAAGAGAAGCATACTATCAGTCTAAGTGCAAAAAGAATTATTATTCAGGGTATAAATAATATTTTTATAATTATTTAAATTGGAAGGGCATTATATACAGATATATTATGTTTAGGGGTTGTGAAAAATACCAGTCGGGTGATGTTATTTTTCAAGCGTCTCAGTAAAGAGTAGAAAATGGCCAATGTTTTTGTAAATATTCAAGTGGAGGACAAACACTGGCATTTTTTAGGCAAATAAACTTCAAAACTTGTTTTAAATGCTATGGATTTATCAAAAATACACTGGCCAATAAAAATTGCAGCACTCTATCATAGGGAGAAATTAACTCATAAAGTGTCTAAGGCCTGGTAAGTTCGACACTAATACACGGCGCATTCGATTGGCGCATTTGGGAAACACAAGTCGGACGCGGAATTGACTTGATTTTCAAGCCGGAATATTCCTTATTTGGCTTTTTCATTGTGACTTCATAGTAGATTGTTATCCACTTTCCCGCGAATTAGCTCCCTTTTCCCGTAAATATTGTCTATTTCGTAAATTATATATAAAATACATCTCTTAATCAAACGGTGACATATAGATTTTTTTAGCTCAACATACAGCTGTAGTATAAACCTCTGAAATGTCAAAAATAAAAAAAAATCTATCTGATATTTATTTCATACGAAAGCTAAACAATAAGCATGTTCTCACATTTCATAAATTCTTTGTAAATATCGCTGAAAAATACTGAATTTGACCTGATTTTCAAAGCTTGATAACAGGAAAAGATGAACGGTGACATATTATTTTTATTTTATTTTTTTTTAAAAATGTACTAAGACGCACAAAATATCTTAAAATAAAAAAAGATCTGTCTGATATTTATATTAGGCTCGAACTACCTTAAGTATATTGAATACAAACACGACATATAACTATACAAAGCCTGAAAGAGAATTTTCTTATAAATTTTTAATGGACTGGACAATTCATGTAAATTTGTCATTTGTAAAAATGTCATGCCAGTATGTTACTTTAGAGAACATAAATGTAGCAAAAAGGAGAAGCGTACTCTACGGATATTTTTGTTAAACAATACTTCAGGTGTTAATTTCATCAACATCCGGTCGCACTATTTTATAGATTACACCACAAGATCCCGTTCATTACCATATTTTATCCACTAGAGATAGTTAAATTTTGAAATTTTAATTGCGAGGCTTGCCGAGCATTTAAATTTTTTTTAATTTAACTCTCGAGAGTGGATAAAATTTGGTAAGAATCGGGATAAACTGGTGTGACATTTATGTCATTTCCGCTTGTACTTCGGGCTCTTCTAGCACCCCAGACTACTCGGCCAATTAGGCTTTATAAAAAATGGCTTTCGACAATTGATTGATTGATTTGTCGGAATTGTGCGTACAAAAACAATATTTATATATATTTATATCAGAATTAAAACAAATTAATCAATTCAAAAATTTTACAAGAAAAAAGACATTACGGTACGAAGACAAACGGTCCAGTAACTTACGTTTGCCGATTGCAAAGGATAAAAATGTTGGGGAAGGAAAATTAGCCTTTTATGTCTGCTATTTTGTCGAAAAATATAGAATTGTCTTTATACTGCATGGGCACTGGTGTTTCTCCACACAGTTTGCCACCCGGCGAGCCCAGCCTTCAAAACAGGGAGGTTCCAATGAGGTTCCAGTCAATTTTAACCATTTTCATCAATTCTGACCTAAATTCTGCACGAAATTTTAGAATTTTCTACAAAAAGGGGTTCTAACCCCGGAAACCTTCCCCTGGATCTGCCAAAAGTTTGCCTTCTAAAGTTCGCGGTCAGGCTTTCCGTAGTTAAGCAAGACTACCGAGCATAAACATGGCATCCCCCTATCGATCTACAGAAAGAGACAATAATATTGATAAAGCACAATTTAGGCTCCATAAAGGTAAGTTTCATACAGCTATTAAAATTAACCTCTTTAATGTTCAAAAAGGAATTTCTGCAAGCACGAATAAACGATATATTGAAACAATTTAGTCATTCAAGAGAAAGTTAATAGGTGTTAATATGAGGGATTGATTTTTCTTTAACTTATGAAAGTTGATGGTAAACAAGGAGACAAGGGAGTGGAATGTTTCACTATCTTAAACTGTTTACTTGTGAAAACTTTTAAGTACTTCATTCCGAAAGCATTATATACTGAACATCAGAACAAACGCACCAAATTTTAATGGTGCTCAGCTTACCTTATATTAACACTTTTTTAATTCTTTATGTATTTTCATTAAATTTTAAAGGTCTAAAACGAACAAGCCATTTTTTATCAAAAAAAATTTCATTATGAAGCAGCAGCAACAAGGCAAAGAAATACTTTCCTTAAACTGGCCTTGTTGTAAAGTTTATTGTTCAGAGTTACCAAAGGATGAGTTATTCCTGACCATTTCTTACAGTTATAGGAGCAACAAGAGTTGAATTTTCATTGTTTTGCGTCATTTTTGCATTTTTTGGTGAAAAAGTGATTTTTTGAGAAATTAAAAATGAGATATCAAAATTCTTTAATTTTTTCAGAATTTTGTTAGAATAATTACAGCAACAACGTGTAAAAATTTCAACATGTTCTAACACGTATTTGAAGAGATATTTGCTTTTGAATTTTAAGATACAAAGAAAACACGTTGGTGCTGCGTTTGACATGATACATGGGATAACGTTACTAATGCAAAAGTTAGTCTTTGTTAAGGTATACACAAGTAAGAAAGGGGAGGGAACCCTAAACTAAAAGCAGAGAAAAATAAAGAAATAACGTAAAATGTACAACTTTGATGAATCGATGTTGTCGAATAATTAATATGTGAATGATAATTTATGTACATTTTTACATTTATTTGTCAACGACCTTTATTGTAAAATAACAATAAAACATTGTTAATGATTTAAATTTAATTCCGATATAAATAACCAATCAAGTTTATTTTTATTAAGGTGTTCACATTTAGATATACCACAAAAATGAAACATGTGGTGAGGGCTTGTTTGCTTTGTAAAAAAACACCGAAGGTGGCTTATGTTTTATCATTTTGACCTAAGCAATCAGTATGGTGTTTGGAGTTGTTTTGAGAGCTATCAGAAGTAAGCCCTATATTTATCCCAAAGGCTTATACCGCATGTATGCTCTTTTTATCACATTGGCTATAGGGG